>CABHPR010153317.1:0-32290 GCA_902168415.1 Peromyscus melanophrys
TATCAAAATAGACATCACACCAAAACGATTCAGAAGAAACAGGGAAGAACACCACATACTCATTAAAGGGAAAATCTACCAAGAGGATATTACAGTTCTAAACACTTATGCACATCAAATACAGGGGCATCCAATTTCATAAAAGAACCCCTACTACATATAAAATCACATATTGAACCTAAGACAGTGAAAAGGGAGACTTCAATAACCCAGTCTTGCAAACAGACAGATTATCCAGATAAAAATCAGAGAAATTTGAAGTTAAATAACATCATAAATCAAATGGACCTAACAAATACCTACAAAACATTCCACCCAAACACTAAAAAGTATGCTTTTTTCTCAGCAGCCCAAATGGAACCTTCTCCAAAGCTGGCCACCTATTAGGACACAGCTAAAGTCTCAATAGATAAAAGAACATTAAAATAGCATCCTGAATCTTAACTGACCACCATGGATTAAAATAAAGATGGATATCAACAATAGAAATAATGGAAAGTATACAAACTCATGGAAGCTAAGTAACTCACTACTGAATAAAAATTTTGTCAAGACAGAATCAAGAAAGAAATTAAAAACTTTTTAGAAAAGAATGAAAATGAAAACACAACATACCCAAACCTATGGAACACAATGAAAGCAGTTCTAAAAGACAAGTCTGTAATACTAACTACCTACGTGAGAAAAAAGAGGAGGGATCACATATTAGTATCTTGATAGCATTCTTGAAAGCATGAGAAAAACAAGATGAAATAATACCAGAAAAGTATACATGGGAAGAAAAAAAAAATCAAACTCAGGGCTGAAACAGACAAAAAACCAGCAACAATAACAACAAAAATCAATGAAATGAAGAGCTGGTTCTTTAAGAAAATCATTAAGAATGACAAACTTTTAGCCAAAGTAACCAAAAGATACAGAGAGAAGATCCAAACTAAACATAGTAGAACTGAAAAGGGGCGTACATATAAATGTAATTCACCATATAAACAGACTGAAAGACAAAGACCCCATGATCATCTCTTTATATGGGAAAAGTCCTTTGACAAAAGCCAACCCCCCTTCAAGATGAAAGTCCTGAGGAGACCAGGCATACAAGGGACATACCTTAACATAATAAAGGCAGTTTACAACAAGCCCACTGGCAACATTACCCTAACCAGAGAGAAACTTAAAGCATGTCCACTAGAAACCAGCAACAAGACAAGGGTGTCCACTCTCTCTATACCTACTCAATTCAGTACTCCAAGTCTTAACTAGAACATCAGGACAACTGAAGGAGATCAAAGGGATACAAATAGAAAAAAAAGAAATGAAGGTATCTTAATTTGCAGATGACATGATAGTATACAAAAGGGACCCTAAAAACTCCACCCCGGAACTTCTACAGATGACCAGCACCTTCTTCAAAGTGTCAATATACAAAATTAACACACAAAAACCAGTAGCCCTCCTATTTACAAATGGCAAATGGACTGAGAAAGAAATCAGGGAAACAACACCCTTCACAATAGCCTCAAATAATATAAAATGTCTTGGGGTAACTCTAACCAAACTAGTGAAAGACTTGTATAATAAAAAACTTTTAAGACACTGAAGAAAGATATTGAAGAAGATATCAGAAGATGGAAAGATCTCCCATGCTCATGGGTCTGTAGGGTTAATATAGTAAAAATGGCCATCCTACCAAAAACAACCTACAGATTCAATGCAATCCCCATTAAAATTCTAACCGAATTCTTCATAGAAACTGAAAAAAAAATCATCTTTAATTTCATAAAGAAACACAAAACATCCAAGACACCTAAAACAATCCTGACTAATGAAAGAATGGCTGGAGGTATCACCATTTCAGATTTCAAGTTCCATTACACAGTTATTGTACAAAGAGAAAGTATTAGCATAAAAACAGGCACATTCATTAGTGGAATTGAACTGAAGACCCACACATAATTTCACAGACCTACGGACACCTGACTTTTTATGAAAAGCCACAAACAACAAATAACAACAAAACAAAAACAAAAACAGCTGTAAAAAACTGTTTCACAAACAACAAAACAAAAACGAAAACGCTGTAAAAACTATTTCACAAACAAGCAGCTGCTACAGCAGAGGTGTCTGAGGCTCTGGCTCAAAGCGCTCACTACTGGAGAAACTATTTTCCAGAAATTCAGTTTTCTAGAAGCCTGGTTGAAAAGCCTCTGAAGCCTTTTTGTTTGTTTGTTTTGTTTCAATCCCCTATTTTAAAAGATCACATTCAAAGCAATTTTGTTTTCAGTCTTAACTGCCTATTTCTAGTGTAAATGTCCCAGGATTATCCTCAGGGCCAAGTTCTGGCATTTTATGTTAAGCATGCTCTTACTGCTTCCTATGACAATATGTGATGTAATCAGTGCCTGCAGGAGTGTATTTAAAAAATATTCCTGTAATACACTCTGTATTCCAGGATTTTAAAAATAAGTATCAAGATTTTATTTTGATAGGATTTCTTAAAAGAAGAGCTTGCAGTATCAAGCTATAAAAGGGAGACAGACAGAGGTGGATTTAATGATTCAGATCCCCTTGGCAGGTTCCCTATCACTTGGTAGATTAAAAATACATGCTGAGTAACTAGAACTTCACGTAGGGGTCATTTTGCATTTCCTAGTGTTTTCCCCTTGCTTCTAGGTAAGTGAACCCCACACATCAGCACTGAGAACTGCTGGACAGCTAGCTACAACAGACTGTCAGGCCTCACCTTTGGAAGTTCTTCATTTAGTAGAGGGAGAGGGCAAAGTCTCAGATAATACTGAATGTCTGGTGAGCTTTGATGGCATATCCCTACTTAACTTGTCACTTGTTAAGAAGCCCACACATAACCTCCTATGACCCAGTGATGTTTATGTGTAAAAGAGGTGACTTGGGAATATGTTTTCCATCCCAAGCCTGTCACGTGGATAGCCAAATAGACAAAATTTTGATTGTGTAGTTCCTCTTCCTTGCCATTTGAAAGTAAATGGTACAGTGGAAAAGTTTTAAATAGAAATTTGATTTACATACTGAACCAGTAAAGAATTCAATGCAAATCTGTGTGTGTCTTCTTATGTATTCAATGGCAATTACAGAAGTCTCAGAATGTTAATAAACTTAAGAAATTATAAAAAGTATTGGTAACTTCCTCCTTAGAAAACCTGCTGGTATAATCATTACTGAGACCCAAACTGCAATCTAACATCACTATAGAAACTGGGCTCAAAGTGCATACTTTCTTGGTATTTTGTAAATCTTACAAATATGAAAACTGTATTTGGAAAATGAAATGACCCAGAGTCATCAGGTTTTTAAATGAAACTTTATAAAATAAGGCAAAACAAATAACATTATTATAAACTATATAAATCAAATTTCCTATTATTAAGGCTCTATTTTTTTTAACATTTTCCAGGAGCACCAAAATAGTTTTCATTATTAAAAAGCAAACATAAATTTTATCTTTTATCTGAAATGATTTGATTACATGAGCTCCGGTAGGAATATATCAATGTTTAAATTTATCAACTAATAAGCATTCTGTTATAATTTTAGGTTTCTATTAACTGTAATTATTAAATAATTCAAGAGCTGAGCAAGTCAAAGAGCCAAAATATATCCTAGAGTGACACCAGAGGAGGAAAGATAAATTCCTGAAGTTTCCATAGAGAAATTTTCAGTTTGTCACAGCCTCAAGCAAGCGAGTGACCCAGGGAGGAATTACACAAGGAAAACACCACCAGTTAGCATTGTCAACCACACCAAGAACAGATCGAGTCACCATTGGGCATTAAAATGAGTACGAAACCCCGGTAAGGAATACAATGTTTACATGTGACACAGTAGTCACACAATGCTTATTACCACCAAAAGGGCAAAGAATAACTATGCAATTAAGAAACTGATAGATATCACCTCCTTTGAGGGATTACCACTAAGAATATATAATGGATCTGTTCGGCATGCCATGATGCCAAAAATATAATAAAGCTGTCTGGTATGATATGATGCCAAAAAATTGTATCGAGTATGTTTTAACACACGTATTTTAATATGTGTATCACATTACACAAGAGTCCCACAAAATGTTAAAACTGGTGTTCAATGCAAATACATTAAGTTTGAGAATGAGAAGTATTATTATAACACAAAAGTTAAAAATCAAAAATGTCCATTAGAAAAGACAGAATTACTTAAAATTTAAAACCAAAGGAATGGTTTGGAAGGAATACACAATGAAAGTATGTACTTGCTTTTAACTTAAGAAGAACAATAAAAAACAAGAAATACATCTCTTAATGGACTTTCAAAACTTACCTTAAATTTATACTTTGTACTACGTCTCAGATTTTTCACTGTGTAAGAAAGCTCTTCTCCATCATATTTAGGCTTAAAACCATACCCCTGGAAAGGGAAACACAGTTTTCATTAAACATCTAGTTGTAGAACTCTGAGGAGTAACAAATACATGAAGCCCTGGTGGCTCTTCACCTCTGACTGTGTGAATGTAATTCTCACCTTGATTTCTTAGACCTTGAGTGACAAACATGCTACAAAACCTTTTGTAGAAGAACTGAAATTACTTAGTCTCAGTAAATTGAAGGGTCAAGAGAGGTCTTTGTGTTGAGGGAGGAGCTGGAGCCAATGGCAATTTCATCATCAATAAAGCAATTTCAAGAACCCAATTTCCTAGGGATGTCCCAAGAACTAACCATACATAAGTATTTAACATCTTTACTTTGCCCTGAATGCACAGTTGTGTTTAAGTGAAGAAATAGATGGTTGATTGTACTGGGAGATAAGGTGCAACTTGGGTCTAATATAGCTATTTACAGTTCCAGTGCCAATATTTCACTACTGTATTAGCTTCCATGCTGGAAATTATCAAAAGTGGAGATATAATTGAAAACATAGTACGATTCAACATTTAAACATATAGAATGTAAAGATTTACAGTATACTCGTAAGACTGTGCCACTCTGACCTATCCTAATTCAAACCGAAGCTCTGTCTGTTTTTGTTACAGGGAACCAGAGGCAGGTAACTAGATTCAGGATGTGTTACACGGTCTCCATGTGACTCTCATTCTTCTGTGGTATGGTAAGAAGCAGTACTGAACGAAGTAGAGAAGGGTAACAGCACTTACTTGGAAACTGCTCTATGCAGAAGGCTGAAGGCTGTGGTGACATTCCCTTTTATTTCTTTCTAAGTCAGTCAATCTACGTCTGACTCTGGCTGGGAGATGCAAGGTACCCTGGCTCTAGGTAAATGCTCTACCACTGAGTTACACATCCAGCTCTCAAATGAAAAGTTTAGGTATAGACTTCAAAAACTCCCAAACCTCTTACACACACCAAGAAAACAAGAATTTGAGACCTCCCTACCAATCTTGCTTAGGCAATAACAAATCAAGCTCTGACATGACTTGGAGAAAGAGCTAACACCCATGGTGATGTTTACTTTACTAGGATTAAACCTGCACCAAAATGACCTCAACTCTTATTTAAACTACAGATTCATACTTACTGATGTTTCCTCCTCCATCTCTAAAATGTAAGAAATTCCTTCATCTGATGGTGTTCCTGAGGGCTTACTCCACTGTAGGGATAGCCAAGTAACTCCAGCCTTGGCCAGTACAGGACTTGCAGGTACAGAGGGGGCACAGCCAGAAGTGTAGTATAAGACCTCTTCACTAAAATCACTGTTGGAACAAAAGAGTTTTAAAAAGGAGTCAAGATTATTTTATTGGTAAAAAGCCTCCCACCCCCTTCACTAATGGTAAAAATTTTAACCCTTGTTGTTGTGATGGGGCTCAAACTGAGACCCTTGATTTGAACATGCTAAGTCAGAGCCCTACCACTGAGCTACAGTCTCAGCTCTGGAAAATCAAAACTGAATGGATTTGAAGTGTCTTAAAGTTACCAGGTCAGACACCAAAAGATTGGTATTCTTTCAAATGCATAAGTTATGTTCATATTTTTTAAGCTTTGATAAGTGAATTATTTAGTCAGTGAAAAAAAAATACACAGTGGTCTGTAGGAAAGAGAACTCAGTAAAACCCACCCCCCTGTACACGTCTATCACATTTCGATATGCCATCTATAGGAAGAAGAAGACAGTTCTCATAAATGCCATTTTATATGGTAGAAAATGTAAATTGTGTAATTAAACCTGCCAACTCCCATAAAGGTGAGCAGGGGATGCTCTAAACTAAAACAAGTAGAAATAACTCCAATAGGACTCTCCAAAGGTCTGGGCTTGTCTGAGCTACAGAGAGAAACTTTAAGAAACAGAGAAAACCAAACTCCAGATATGATCGTTTGCTGTGGGATGTTCTGTATGGCAAATGTGTTGCTAATAAAACACTGATTGGCCAGTGGCTAGGCAGGAAGTATAGGTGGGACTAACAGAGAGAATAAAAAGAGCAGGAAGGTGGAAGGAGACGCTGCCAGCCATCGCCAGGACAAGCAGCATGTAAAGATGCCGGTAAGCCACGAGCCATGTGGCAAGGAACAGAATTATAGAAATGGATTAATTTAAGATATAAGAACAGTTAGCAAGAAGCCTGCCACGGCCATACAGTTTGTAAGCAATATAAGTCTCTGTGTTTACTTGGTTGGGTCTGAGCGGCTGTGGGACTGGCGGGTGAAAGAGATTTATCCTGATGGTGGGCCAGGCAGAAAAACTCAAGCTACAATCGTTTCTAATGATTACTGACTATCCACCAAAATAAGAATCACATTAATCCAACCAAGCCTGTTTTCCAGTTTTGACCCTAAATATGATTTGATTATTTCATTCACAAATAAACCATAGAAATTTGGGCCTTTCAAGATAAAATGGGGAGGGGCACTTTCTTTTTGTACCAAGCACTGAGGATATGGAACCTACCAGATTCTAAACAAAACCATGAAAGCACACACACTGACAATTAATTTAAAAAAAAAAAAAAAGACAAAAATACCTCTTGAGTGATGTGTAAAGATTTAATTTATACTTAAGCCTGTCACCCCTCTGTCACTAAGAGTCACCCCTATGTCACTAAGACACTCTCTTCTGGCCTTGGCCATAATGACATCAATAAAATAAAGCAAATGTGTCAATGGGGAATCTGACTCAACAGTCACACATATGAGGTTGACTAGACGATCTAAAATATACATTTTTACAAAATGTCTTACCTTATACCATAGTCATTTTTCGCTGATAATCTAAATTTACAACCCGTTGCTGGTGACAGTTTGGTGATTTTAAATTGCTTCTGTGAGCCCATGTAACACTGACAGAATTCTCCATTTCCTTTCCCCTAGGAGAAATGGCCAGTTATTATATTTCATATGCACCACTAAGAGACAAATGCACATCAGTTCCTTTATGATATTTATTATCTGGTACAGTACACATTAACAGCACTCTGATACAAATATCATGGATCTTAAGAGAAGGCTGAGATACTGGGCATCTTATGTATGGTTGACTTCAGGTGCAGCAGTAGCTCTCCAAGTAGCCTTGCACAGCTTCTTGAATTAAATATGGTGTTTCAGCCAATGCTAAATTTCTGGCCATAATAAGTTATGGGCCTTATAATCTCCATGGGGGACAAGTAGTTATGGTGACAGGCTGATCTGAGACAGACAAGTGACCACTTTTCCTTAACTCATGAAAAGTTCTTTGTGGGCAGTTTTGAAGCCTGTCCCAAAACCTCCTCCTAGACACTGCTACGTGTCTTTAAGAGGTTTGGAGCAGTAGCTGCTTACATTTAACGCTGAAGGATTCTAGCAGAGTGAACAGCCAAATTACCCAACAGAGAGGAAAGTTAGGCTACCTCAGGACAACGGGATTTTAGAAATGTTGAGTGTGAAATAGAATGGGCAAGCTCCTCTTTTCCCACCTCTTTTCCCTTCTTGTACCTCAGTCAAGGGCAGCTGGGGCTGCCTCGGTTCCTCTGAAGGACTGCATCTGGCTGTTAAGCTGAACCATCTTATTCTTTTTAATGGTATTTAGCGGAGTCCACTGTGAGGTCTAAGCACATGATCCCACATTTTGAAGAATGGTGAATTTTGTTCTCGAGTTGGGGCACTATGACTGTATCCTCAGCTTAAAGTCATTAAGTGAATTACAATTTCTTGAATAATATAATGTGGTATAATATGAAGTGACATCTTTGGCTAGTTTTTATCAGAAATGCCTTGTTGGATAATGGTATTAAATTACTGAACAGTGAATTAACTTTCTATTCCTGTTATGCTT
Organism: Peromyscus melanophrys; assembly: GCA_902168415.1. Lineage (NCBI taxonomy): Eukaryota > Metazoa > Chordata > Mammalia > Rodentia > Cricetidae > Peromyscus > Peromyscus melanophrys. The sequence goes on from CABHPR010153317.1 coordinate 8,263, forward strand.
TATCATTTATCAAGAGGATGTGGTTTATCTTCTGTGATCAATCAAAAGCAATCTTATTCTGAATTCTCTTAGCATGTCTGGAACAAAACCTTCTTAGTTATGCTTTATTATTCATTTAACATGCTGTCGAATCCCCACATTAGCAACAGAATGTCCTCCCTCTGGTCCCTTCTCTTTGCTTGCTATAAGCAATAGGACGAGAGAGAACGGGATCACAGACAAGAAAATACCACACTGAACTGTACAGCCCACTGTACTTGCCGTGACTGCCAACGATGCCCAGAACCGAATCCCGCGTCTCTGAATGTTACCTTGTATGGTGGCAGGACTGAAAAGGGTAGCTAGATTAAGGGTCTTGAGAAAGGGCTACCCTTGACTATCTGGATGAGCCACCAAGGCAAGCACAACTAGCCTCCTAAGACAGGCAGGCAGGAGGAAGACAGAAGACTAAGTACGGTGACCAGACCACGGATCAGAGGAAATTGGCTAGGGCAAGGAACAACTCTGTTGCCCAGTGAAAACTGGATGATATTTTCGGCTTCCAGAACTATAAGATGTTAGTCATCAAGTTTATGGTAATCTGATATATAAGCCATAGGGAATGAATAATCTTGCTATTAAGTCCGGCATGAGGAATAGTGCTTTTACCCAAGGTAATTATAAAAATGACTCTCGTGCACACGTGCGTGCATGCATGTGTTTACTCCGTACCTCATGCTTGCTAGGTAAGTTCTAGCACTGAGCTATATTCCCAGATCCTCAAGTGACTGTTTTAATGGTGTGAACAGGGTCCATGAAGGAAGCTATGTGAGGCGATTTCTGACAGCTTGTGAGAAAACTCCAAGTGAACAAGACAACAGTCTTTCTTGTAATCTCTGTTCCTCACAACATGGGCTGTTCTTGGTTGTGCTTTTGTGCCCCTCTCAGGTGGGGCGGAGAGAGTGAGTTCACTTCAGATTATTCATTACAATTCTCCTTCATAGGGAAGTTCAGTTAACTACACTTTCTAAGAACACTTAACTATCTACTTACCCTCCACATAAAATACTGTTTCTTAAAAAAAAAAAAATAACTAAAACAGATAAAAACATTTTATCTGAAGGTACCCCAATTTAACTACTAAAAGGATTCAATGTACTTACCTCATCCCATTCTAAAATAAAGCTTTGGATTTTAGAACCATTGTCACTGGGTGCCTGAAACAATAGGAAAAAAAAAAAAGGAAAAGAAATTAGTCATCATAAACAACAAGAAACCTACTTTATGTCACAAATGTTCTCTGTGACTTAACCTTTAAAATGGCCACAGAGGGGCTGAGCTGACTCAGTGGTTAAGAGCAATTGGTGCTCTTAAAGATGACACAGGTTTCGTTCCTGGGACTCACATGATGGCTCACAACCATCCCTAATTCTAGTTCCAGGGGACCCGATGCCCTCCTTTGGCCTTAAGGGACACCACACACGCACACGCTGCACATAAATACAAGCAGGCAAATACTCATACACATAAAAATAGAAATATGAAGAAGGCAAGAGGCCACCCTACGTTTTTCTGAATACTCTATAATCTCCTTTAATAACAACTATTCTAACTTTCGTAATTCTTAGAAAAATTCAGTTTGCCCATAAGATTTCATCAGGTTTAAGCTTCCACCATTTTTACTACAACTCACCTCACAATGTAAATGGAATACTTTGTAATATCCCAAAGAACAGAAAGCTAGGCTGCGGAAGGAAAGACAAGACAGGGTCGTGCTGGGATCCCTGCTGCTAGACACGATGTGCCTGTCACCCCAGAATGCCGCTCAGTAACCTGTTCAGCTTTGGGGAGAACCCCTTAGCACTTCACTGTAGCCTTTACCCATTCTTGAAATGAGAATTCCACTCTTCTTCCTAACAGCTTTCCTCCTACAGTTTCAACCCACTTTGGTAGAACAAATGATCCTGACTTTCTTACAACTTTGGATCTGGAGAAACTTGACTCTTACACTCCTAACACGTTACACTGAAAATATTTTAAATACTGTGACTCAGAGTAGTTACAACTGATCGACACAGCAACTGCAGTTCAAGGGGAATATACTGAGAAAAGAGGAAAGAAAAGATCCTTAGAAATCAACTCTTCCATAACAGAGGAAGAGACCTGGAAGACAGACTTCAAGTAGGGAGGTAAACATCCATTTTCCAAGAGTTCATCATTCTACATTGCTTTAGTCTACCTGCTAAAGCCTCATGTTTACTTTTCCTTAAAAAAAAATTCCTTTTTTGGATGAAGATATATTGTCTACATTCAATAACCTAAGGCTCACCTTCCCATTTTCCTCCAAGTTGGAGGAAACTATTATGTGTAAAGAATTTTACCATAACTCATTGAATTATCATATCACCTTTATGCTATACCTTTACTCAAATTATACAAAGAGGAAACTGAGGCCTTCAAAGTAATTCCACCTACTAAGACGGCTGAGACAGGAGGACAGCAAGTTTAAAAAAAGAGGGAGGGGTACTGGGGATAGAAGTCAGTTGTACTGTTTGCCCAATACATGGAAGGCTCTACCATCAATCTTCAAACCCCCAGTATGGGAGTGAGCATCTCCTAGTCAGTTTAAGCTGTTTACTTAATATAGTCCAGGTTATCTGAGAGAGAATCAATTTGGGAGACCCCCGCTCCATGAGACTGGCCTGTGGATGTGTCTCTGAGGCAGTTTCTTGATTGCTGGTTGATATAGGATACCGTCCCTAGGCAGCTGGGACTGAGAACAAGCCAGTAAGCAGTGTCCCTCCATCGTTTCTGCCCTGACTTCCTTCCATGGTAACAGTGTAACCTCTAGGGTGAAATAAACTCTTTTGTCTCCCACAAGCTGGTTTTGCTCAGTGACAAACACAGCAACAGAGACTGAGTTATCTGAATGCCTAAGATGCAAACGCCTATTTTAGTGTACAATGAGAGGAGTAAGTTACTTAACTGAACACTCCTTTGGTCTCCAAAAACAACTGACAATAAACACACCACATGGTGGGGAAGGAAAAAAGAAGAAATGTCTCATTAGAAATAGTCTACAGAATATTCTTACCTTCCACTGCAAGGTGAGCGAGTTTTTGGTCCGATTGGCTATCCTCGGTGAATTGGGTGTATCAGGTTCACAGCTCAAGGTAGTAAAGCTTTCGGCTTCTGAGGGAATTCCCTTTATTGAATTGGACTCTGCCTGCACTCTATGGGATAAAGTAGTTTTATCTGGTTTACTTTCAACAGTATCAGCTTTATATATATATATGCAAGTAGTAAGGTACCTTTCAAATATTCTACCAAGAAAATAGAAAATTAAAGTATTATCCAGAAGTAAAGAGTGTCCCTTAAAAACAGTATAAACCGGGGTTTTATTTTATTCTAAGTCAAAGTAAGAAAGACACTTTAAAACTGCGACATGACATGTCTCTGTACACACACACACACACACACACACACACACACACACACACACTTCCCAAAGTAACAATTTTCCAAAAAAGTATTCTTAATATGCTGATACTTCTATCCTATTTGATTCTATTTCATTGATTTAAAAAATACTGACTATTACCCACACAATTCATGACTCAATAGTGGTGTCAATCCAGCTTGAACTATATTAGGTTGGACAATGCTTTGAGTGGAAGTACAGAAAACTTACTTACAGTGTTATTGTGTAATAAGAACATTGCCAACTATAAATATTCTTTAAAAAATAGGGTGACTCCAATTGGGCCCCTGATGGGGAGGCCACAGAGTAAAAGCTTAAGGGAATATACTGGGAAACCATAAGGCATTATCTGAATTGCTTCTATGAAATGGTGTGCAATCCTGAGTCTTAATATCCCATGTTCTTTCCAAGACATGATGTAGATTAATAAACACAAAAGTAAACAGGCATTGTTTATGATTCTGTGTATAAACACCTCAGAAGCTAGGGTGTTTGCATGGTAATCTTACTTTGCATGGTAATCTGTGGCTGGTTTCAGGTCATTCAAAGTGACACTTGTTTCTTCTCCTCTGGGTTAGGGAAAAAGAACAGAACAGCACAATTAGCTATACATCCTTTATCACACTCCATTAACCCACAGAACAGGGAAGAGCAGGAGCACAAAACACCTACACATAAACACTTCTGTATTTCCCTTCCTTCCCAGTGCTCGACACCAGGATTTCGTAACTGCAGAGCTCTGGTACAGTTGTCTCATTCACTTCGCCATTAATGAAACTGGAAGGAGGTGACCAGGTAAGCAGGACTGTCCTTGCTTGAATGTCTGAGGCCTGTAGAAGGAAATACCAACAGGTGAAAGCGCTCTGAAGCCAATGTGTGTGCACAATGAGCAGTGGACTAGCTGATGGGCTCAGAACCATGCACAAAACAGCAGCAGTCCAAACCTACACAACACAGCTCACGGCAGGACGCTCCATGTACAGATGAGACAGACGTGTAGTGAAGAAAAAGGGCAGACAAAACATAAAGACCAATGTGGCCTATGCAAGACTGTACAGCAACAGAAGAAAAAGATGGGAGAAGGGTAATTTTTAAGCTAACTTGAGAGTTCATTTCTCAACTTACCCAGGGTTATTTAATACAAAAGAAACAAAATGAATTAAGAGAAAAATGAACGGGCATGAACGTTTCAAAGAAACAAACACAAATGCAGCACATGTTCAAGAGTGTAGGTGCACACACTATTTCCAAGGCAGCCGTTAGCACACTACTTTAACTACCAGACAGACAGTAAAAAGCTAAGGATTAGTGTAGTGATATTGTGTTCCCCAAAATATTGTGCACCCTAATAAACTTATCTGGGGTTAGAGAACAGAACAGCCACTAGATACAGAGGCTAGAAAATGGTGGCACTCACACCTTTAATCCTAGCTTTCTGGAGGCAGATCTAGATCTCTGTGAGTTCAAGGCCACACTGGAAATAGCCAGGCATGGTGACTCACGCCTTTAATCCCCGGAAGTGAGCCTTTAATCCCAGGGAGTGATGGCAGGAAGCAGAAAAGTATATAAGGTGTGAAAACCAGGAACTAGCCTGGTTAAGCTTTTAGGCTTTTGAGCAACAGTTCAGCTGAGAGGCATCTAGTCTGAGGAAACAGGATCAGCTGAGGAACTGGCGAGGTGAGGTGGCTGTGGCTTGTTCTGCTTTCTCTGATCTTCCAGCATTCACCCCAATATCTGGCTCCAGGTTTGTTTTTATTAATAAGACCTTCTAACAATTCGTGCTACAGATTAGTGTGCTGAGGGCCAGAGAAATGGGACTCTAGAATGAGGCTGGGTGCTGCTACAGCCCTTGCTCTGGGCCAGTTAGGAAACATGCATTCACTTTCCTTTTCTTTTGGTCAGGTCTCACAATATAGGCCAGACTAAACGAGAACTTGAATTCCTCCTGCTTCAGCTTCCTGAATCCTGGGATTACAAGCCTGTATACTACCATGCCAGGCTGTATTTACTTTTGGATTTAAGAACTTCATTTTAACTTTTCTTCTCCCTTAGGATACTATCCTATCAATTTGCAAAAGTGTGTAAGTACACCCACATCAAGGTGTTCACTGCAGCATGAGTGAGGACAGAAAGCTGGAAACATGGGTACTGACTTCTAAGAATGGTGCAGCCTCTTCAAACATTCCTATTCATGTTTAAAAAGGGACAAGGAAAGCCATGTCTGTCCTGAAAATACACCTTTCATTAATATACCGGTGAGATCCAAGAGCAGGGAGAAGGAAAGCTGGGTCCTAGGTTACAGCAGCTTGTGAAACATTTTCCCTTTTTCTGTGCTCTTGAAATGGACTGTTATAAGCAAATTAACTGTTGCTTTTTGAGATCTTTTTGTACACATGTGGTGAGATACAACAGGAGTTGTAAGAGGGAAAAAACAAGGTTTTAATTGCTTTATACACATCTGCTCTTATTGGAATAATTCTGTGTATATGTTCCTTTTATAGCAAGGCCTAATAAAGAGAAAAAATGGTACAGGGATTAGAATAATTTAAAGATTAGCATAGAGATTGGTCTGGCGAGATGGCTCCAAGGGTAAAGATACTTGCTATACAAGCCTTGTGACCTGAGTTTGGTTCCCAGAACCTACAGAAAGGTGGAAGGAGAGGACCGACTTCACAAAGTGTCCTCCGACTTCCACACGAGTACCATGGCACAAACACTCAAGCACATACACAAGGAATACAATTTAAAAGATCATATATACATTCCTTTTTAAAAATTTGTTTGCATTTTATGTACACTGGTGTTTTGCCTGCATGTATGTTCCAGTGAGGGCAGTTGTGAGCTGCCATGTGGGCGCTGGGAATCGAACCCCTGTCTTCTCCAAGAGCAACAACTGCTCTTTTCCTCTGAGTCATCTCTTCAGCTCTGCCTCCACACTTAATAATTTTACATTTACCACACAATGATGATTCTATTAAAGGAAGCTGTAGGGACAGAGGCCACGCTTTGCTTTCCAGTCCATCTCTAGTTCCAAGCATACACAGCAAATGGCATTTTGTATAGGGTCGAGTACTTATGGAGTGAATAAATACATTTAATTTGGTGACCTCAATAAAGCAGAGCATGCAAAACCACACACAAAATCACCAAAAATTCTGGCCTGTTCTTTCCAACTCAGAAAATTAATTAAAGAGGTACCATTACTCAAACATTAAATATAAACTAAAATAAAACATGCAGTTACCTTTTTTTAATGTTATTAATCAGGGCTCACTATTTTACTAAATTACCTCTTTCGATAATGCCAGGCAAACAATTTTAAGATGATTTAAAATTTCACGTTCTGTGCCCACTTTTAACACTATCTAAGAAAACCGGCATCAGCTGTTACATCACCCTAACACAAATCTTCCTTTTCTGTTCTGTTTTACGTAGAGTTTACAACAGCAAGAGGGGAAGGTTGGACACGGCAACCGTGGGCACCTGTTTGGTATGGGGGCACTCTCCTGTACACACCACGTTTTCCGCATCCTCAGCGCACAGGATTTACACACAAGCACTGTGCTGCAGCGATCCAGTGTCTCAGGAGGCTGAAGCAGCTGTGCTACAGCTCTCTGGGTTAGTATACATATTCTCCAGGGGAATGGACTGAGCTTTTGAACTGGCAGGAAGAAGGCAACTCAACAATGCCAACGCTGCTGAAAGCCCCCGGTTTAGTGCCCAGCTCCATCCCTTCCTAAGAGGCATGGCACAGTGACAGCAGTTAGAGGTAGACAGAACACTCTGCGGCACCCACAGCTCTCCTCAGCTCACTACACAGACTTTCTAGAATTAAACATGCAACTTGTAAGCTGCTTTTATTTTTAAGGCTGAGGTATTTGATGCTGCCCGTAAACTCACTTACGTTTCTATTCTAACCTGTGCCACAGCAAAAATAGTGCTTTTGTTATTCAGCTACCTTTTATAACCATGGCAAAACCACCCAAGACAAGTCATGGAGGACTTGAGATGGACTGGGCCCTACTGTAAGTCTTCTTAAATGTGATGCCTTTACATCACTTCACACACATAAGCTGCTGCACAACCATTTCTCGAAGAAACCATTCCCAAAACACGGGAGAGATCACCCGCAGAAGGCATCTCAGGCTGACGGTGAACAGTCATAACATGACGGCCAGGCCATGAGTCAGTCCTAGCTTCCTTTTCAAGTGAACCCAGTGAGAAGCCCAGGACAGGCCGGAGACTGCCCAGACTCCAACCTTGGCTCTCACCACTGCTTACTACTTCAGTTCCTATCTGTACAATGGGGGAAACAGTACATCGTGAGCTTTTGTAAGAATTAACTAACACATGCGCATCTGAAGTACTCTGAACAGAGACTGACACCAGCAAATGTTAGCGACTGCTATTATGAAATAAAATGTTACTTTTACATTTATTCCATCTATAGGCTCCATTCTTGAGAAAAAATTAGAATGAGGAAAAAAACTGAGCAGTGTCATAGCACTTAAAAAGCAGAGAAGAAAAGCATTAATCAGAACAAGTATTGTGATATTTTGATGTTTTCAGTACTTTGCAGAAAGTTTTTTCTAAGACTATTTTATTGATTCATTTATAATTATGATGTCCAAATAATTTGGTTTCTAGTACCCCCAACTTTTGTCAAAAGTACCTTTGCCTATTTCTTCCTTCATATTTTGTTGAGTATAAATATCATAATTTATGCATTTCTCGTTCCACTTTCTGTGACTATTAATGCTGCGGTGGACATTTTTGTTTGTGTACTTCTTAAATGGAAATGTGACCCGCACTACACTGCTTTGGTTCTTTTCATTATCAGTGGAGAACTTCCTATGCTTAATGGGTTTAAACTTTTTCACTTAGTATGAAGACTTAATCTTTTGTCATAGCCAAGGGAAATGTTCCTCCCAGCAGGTCACAGCTTTTATACGAGCCACTGGGATGCCTACAGAACTTTGGATGTAAGCCTTTTCTGTTCTCATACCAACTTCCCTAACTTCTTTGGTTGTACTCAGTGTTCTGAGGACCTGGGACATACTCATGTCCCCTTGTCTCAGTGCTTCACCGAGGAAGGGTCCCTCTTCTAGGCCACTCCACCATGATGACTCACTACTGTCCTCACGTTTCTATGAAGTTAAAATAAAAGTCTGGATGAAAATGACAAAATTCTACATGAATATACTGAACAGCAAGAAACTACACGAGATACTTACCACTGGTTTGACAATGTTGGAGAGAACTGCTTCAAATGCTTTAGTTTCTTCATCTTTTTCTTTAAAAAAATTAAAAAAAAAAAAAACCTTAAATTCAAAATTCTCTTTCTTTCCTCTAGTTGTTTTCTACTTGTTATCCTTATTCACACACAGGAATCTGTAGTCCTTCACCATTCATCTGCTTCAATTTCTATTTTAACCGTTCCCACCACTTACAATACCACGTATGTGCACATGTGCTGTATGCCTGTAAGTACGCACACACACAGCCACCTGAATAGTGGCTTTTCTTAAACAAAGTGTGCTCTCATTCATGATGGAAAAACATCCCCTCTCCTCTGGAAAGTTCCTGTTTGCCATTCTCACACCACTGTTTTCATTGTTTTTGGTCTCAGTGTATAGTATAAAATGGCCTGAAACTTACAAGTCTCCTGCCTCAGCCTCTCAAGTGCTGGGATAACAGGCATGCACCACTACACCTGGCTTTAATTAATGAATTAAGTATTTTAACCATGGTTTCCTAGATAGAAGTAATCTGCTGTAACTCATAGCAACCACTGACATAAAACTTTAGCCCCTCTTCTGAGACATCAGTGCAGAAAAGGATATTCAGACAGTCTCAAAAACTGGAGAACAGTTTAGTAAATGTTAACACACAAGCCATGAAGCCATTAAAGCACTGTTTAAAATGTGAGGAATGAAAATGTTAAGGAAGATGAAGGTGAACACAATAATTTTGACATTGCTCCCACAGCTGGAAGCATTCTAGTTGCCATCACATTAATCAGCTACATCATAACTCAACACAGTTAGATAGGAGTACCACTTTAGTACCTTCAAGGATTGAAAGAAATATGGTGCCAGTGTTTGTGAAAAGGCATGTTAGTCCGCCTCACTGGCATATTTGAGGAAACTTAAAATACAGTATGGTCTACCTTTAGAAGTTAAAACAGGTAACAGTATCAAGGAAATCTATGAAAATTAAGATGATTGGCATCAATAAGAGGCTTAGCATTATAGTCCAAGTACCCGGGCAAGAACCTCACACTCTAAACACACAGAAGACAGGCTATTGTTAACCTAGCGTGTATTTACCTTACAGAGAGTTGAGTCTAATACACGTTAAAAGGTAGTGTTCAGAGTTCATATGGTGACAGCCACACGTTAGGGGAGGGGCCCAAAGAAAGAATAAACCTTTTGAAGCAAAGAGAAGGAGATTACTCTATTCTAACTCTGGAACATGCAGAGAGGATTGGTTAATGACATACTAGTTATCATGTATTCATAAATAAAGAGGCTGAGAAAATAAAGCTTTGGTAACAGGCAAGACAGCCTCATCAAAGGACCAGAAACAGAAGAAATGGAATCTTGGTTAATTAGTTTTCCTATGAAAGGAAACTTTTCAACTAGTAACATTTATGATAATGTGAAATTATTTGAGATTTCCCAAATGTGAAAGCAGCTGTCTAGCAATCAGAGTCTAAAACATTTCTCACAGTTAGAGAAGTGCTAGTCTATGAATTTATGTGGTCCAGGATGAGACAGCTGAAAGGTGAGGTATAATTTTAGCAGTTAAAATGATGAAAAATATCAGAGACACATCAAGAGTACCTTCTACTTCCGAATCAACTTGTGTACAACCTCTCCCTCGCCCAGATTTGTTCCTTGCCGATCCGGTGTTCACACCACTGGCATTCTGCCCTTTTATGAGTCCGTTGTGTTCGCTTATGGGAGAAGGGCATTTCTGGGGGGAGGGGGGCGGGCTGCTCATTTTATCTTTCTGTGTTCCTTGGCGATCCTTTAATTTTTTCTGCAAACGCTCATATGTTTTACTAGATCTTTCATCTCTAAAGTTGGACCTGCCATGTGTAGAGTGGGCATCTAGAAGAAGTAAAACACAGTGTTAAAAATGACACTTTCTCTAAATGAATCCATGGCACAGTAACAGGCAGTAAGCCTATCATATCATATACAATTTATTATAAGATATGAGTAGTGACTTTGCAAAACAAAGCTATTTCTATGTCTCCACTACTAGAATCAAGCTTCATGACTTGGTTACAACTCTATGAACGTGAACACAGACATTTCTTTACCATTTTCCCAACTATCACTCTGCAGAGAAACAGAGTGGTGGTCGGCTGTGTCGGTGAGGAATGAGATCAGGCCGACTTGGTCACAGCTCTTCTTTCACTGTCTGTAAGTTATTACTTCCCAATCGTCTTTTAATCTCAGTCATATAAAACAGGCAAAAAAAGACATCATCAATCTAAATTTCCTTAAGACTTCCTTCTAAAAAAGAAAATCACCACTAAAAATGCTGTAGGACTTAGCAGACAGAAACTAAGTGGATTATAAAATTTATCTTTTAATTTTTTTTGAAATATAAAATTTATGTTTAAATATAAAATACTGAGGAAAATATTTAAGAGAAAAGCCTAACAAGTCCCACTGTAAAGAAAACAATTTTAATTTAGCAGCGCTTTATGAAAATTAGCATAGTATTCTTGAAATGAATATTATAAGGATATACAGAATAAAATTAGATATTAAAAACAGGAGTTTGGATATCTACACATAAAAGAGTAAATTTAGGTCTTTACATTACACTACATATGAATCAAATACCCCAAGGTGTAGCTGAAACTACAAAACTCTCAGAAGAAACAAAGGGGTATATCTGCATGACTTCTTAGACAAGACACGAAAAGCACAAACAAAGCAAAACAAACAGGACCTGCTCGAAATTAGGACCTTTTCTCTACCAAGGGATACCACCAGGAAAGTGGAAAGGCGGTGTGGGGGCAATACCTGCAAACCATGGATCTGATGAAGGACTTGTATCCAGACTATACAAAACATACAACATAAGAATAAAATGACAACTCTATTAAAGAATGACTATGCAAATGGCCAATAAGCATAAAAAAATAAGGAAAATAAATCAAAACAAAAATGGGATAAAACAGGCAACAAGACGGTTATGAAGGGCAGTAGATATGGAAAAACTGGAACCCACATACACTGCTGGTAGGGATAGTAAATGATGAGATCCGTCAACAAAGAGCCTAGCAGTCGCTATTCACACATACCCTGGCCCTATTCACACATGCCCCAGCCCTTGTACTCAAAAGTGTGAAATGTGCCAAGTGTGAAAAGTGTAGACACTTGCATACAATGTTCTCAACAGCACCACTCAGAGACAAGCAGTGAAAGCTGTCTGAGTGGTAGCTGGGTTGGTCAGCCTGCCAGTTTTCCCTCACCATCACTACCTCCATGCAGCCTGCAGCAATGAGCAGGGCCAGTTCTCCTGCTCTCAGGTCCTCAGATCTGGGACAATGACACTCACATCACGGGGTGGGGGAGGGGTGTCAGCTCTCCTGCTCTCAAGACTCAGGGTAGGCTCACCTGCACCCACCAGACCTAGAACCAGGGCTATGAGTTTGCCCACCACAATATCCACTAAATCTGTGAACTGCTGGAGCATGTGAAGAGGACAAATCTACAGATCCAGAACAGCAGGATCTCCATGACACAGGACAGTAAGAGGATATTCAAGGGGAGCTCCAGTGAAAGCCCATTATCAGTGTGTAGCAGAAACCAGAGGACTCGAGCCAGACCAATGACTCTTGGCAATGAATACTTGCAAGTAAAGATGAGTGGACTAAAGGGTAAACTGTGACTCAACGGGCCACACTACAGCCTCCACAACAAGATTCTTCTTTCTTTGTTTTTGTTTGGTTTGGGTTTGGGTTTTTCTTTTAAATTTGGTTTTGATTTTGGGAGGAGGTTGCAAGTGCAGAGGGCAGACAAGAAGGGACAGGGAAATAAGTGGATCAGAATGTACGATGTGAAATCCACAAAGATTCAATAAAAGTTACAAAATAAATAAACATCTTAAATTTTTTCAAGAGCATATGTCTTCCTGAATCCTTAAATGAGTGATACTACTTATAATTAATATAATAAAATGTCATCAAAAGATGTATGTAAAACATATTAATGTGTGTATGTATTTACAATATACAATACATACATGTATTAATGTATATATATGTATATACACATAATGCACATGGGTTTTTGCTTTTGTTTTTTTTGCTTAATTTCACAAATAAATATGTATATTTGCTTGGAAAAAAAGTGTCAAATGTTACCAACTAATGAATGCATGAACAAAGTGTAATATCCATCCAAGTCTCAAGTTCAACCCAAAGTGGATGTCACAACAAAGATGAACCTTAAGTTAAAAACCCAGGCAGAAAAGATCACATCTCACATGAACATTTGAAATGCTGTAAATACACTGCTATGCATGTGTCCATGCAAAGTCTGGGACAGGCAGCAACACAGAGACAGAAAGTAGATTAAGGGTTGGGGGCACAAGAAGAAATCAGGACAGACTACTGACTGCTAGGTGAAGGTTTCTTTGGGGATGGCAGAAATGGCTTAGAATTATTTATCCCTAATCTAATAAGCTGAAATCTGAAATACTCCAAACTCTGGAATTTTGAGTGCTGATATGACACAAACAGGAAACTCCACACCTGAATGGTGATGGGTTGTGCAAAATAACTACATATAACATGAAAATTATCATTAGGGTATATATGTATAAATGAAGTTTGTGTTGCAACCCCTTAGATCCCATTCCTAAGATACCTGTGTGTGAGAGTACATGTGCATGTAAAATATCTAAATTTGAAAACATCTCAGATAAAAGATAACCTGTAGAGAAAATATAAGAAAAAAAATTCCACTCATTGTTACAACACAGTAAACAGAAATCCACTGAAACCTAAGAACCATTAGTCCCCATTTTTAAAATGTAGTTTGGTTACTCAGATGCTTTTATATTTTATCTGTTATTCAAGATAAAATAACAGGAGTAACCATGGAGAAAATAGAGAGTATGTCGTAACAGAGTAGATCTGAGAGAATGAAAACCCCAGTAGCTAACAATGCGACCTTGTAGAAACCAATTGTTCTGCAGTTCAGCTCCTTCTCCTGTAGTTTGGGAATATTTCTGAGGATGACATGAGCTAATGCATCTATAAGAACAGCATACAGTGAAGTTCAAGTTCAGTAATGGTATGGCTAACAATGAAGTGTTTCACTAGGTCCCACTCGGGGAAGCCATACAACAATGTGAATTTGGAAAGGAAGCCTCTACTGACTAGAAACCAGCACTCTCAGCTCCTCAGACCTAGTGTCACATTCCCTAACAAAGAACCTCAAATGTGATACAATTCTTGTCCTCCACCACTCCTTAGCTGGTTTGTGCATTTATGCCCTTTACTTTCCTTTACAACACTGTGAATTATAACTATGCACATTATTTAGAGACTGTGCTTCACAGTCTTTATTTAAATTAGGGCTGATGTTAGATATATTCTGGCAACAGAACAGGAAGGAGTATCAGAAAGTCAGAAAGAGATACAAGTCTGGGGCTAAAAGAAGATTCTCATAGAAGACAGAAAATCTGAGCTACAAGTATATAGGTGTTGTTTAAAGCTATGGCAAAGAATAAGATTACTGAGTTTGTGTGTGTGTGTGTGTGTGTGTGTGTGTGTGTGTGTGTGTGTGTGTGTGTGTTAGTCTTCAGCAATTTATTAACTGAAGGCAGAGGTTGTAGCTCACTTAGGGCAGAGGTTGTCGCTCACTTAGGGCATCTCAATCCCTCATAGAACCCAGCAACTTAAGGTTCATCACAGCTTTAAGGTTTTTTTTTTTTTTTTTTTTTTTTTAAAAAAGCAGTTATTTCTTGCTAAAAATTTCCTCAGAGGAGACCTGTTGTCTACCAGGACCCCACTAAATACTCTAATGGAAGATACCACTTCTCTGATTTTTTTGTCTACTTTCATCCTAGAAACCAGTTGCATTATGAAGACCAAGTTGCTTAATAGTACTTGGGTAACAGAAAACCACAGTGCTCTCATTATCATGTATTATTTCCTTTACATGACATGCAGAGCGTGTCTTTTATATCCAAGTCAGGGAGCAGCTTCCACAAGGCAGGGTGTTTGGAGATCTCTTACCTACATCTGCATATACTTGTGAAGACTGATACTGTGGCATATATTGTGTTGCCATGTCGCCAGCTCCAGTCACTGGTGAGTACATATGGCGTGGTGGAGGGGGCATCATGGTTGGGACAGGAATGAAACCAGGCAGAGGAGGATGTGGGGAACGGTGGATAACTGTGTGGCCACCAGGATGAAACTCTGGTGACTGAGGAACCACAACGACTCTTCGAACACCATTGTCCTCAATAACCTACAAAATGAACATCAGGTTACAAGTGTCTTCTGAAGGAAGTAAACAACTCTTCACAGGTAAAGAGTAAGAACTTGTATACTATTAGGATTCAAAAGCCCCAGAGTCATCATGAAAAAAATTTACTCAACACATTAGGTACCAAATCAGCACTGAACAACAAAGTAGTCCTTCTGTATAATATGAATGTTATCCCATGTAGATCTTAAAATACTGATGGACGTGGCTACATGATGAATGGACATGTATTACATGCATTAACAGTTAGACATAATGGGGTCAGGAATTTCCTTTTCTATATCATGGCTGAGGGTAGATCAAAAACAAGTTGCAGGAAGACCAAAGAGCACCAGATCTCTTAGGCCCCGTTAAGAAAAGCATCTGTGACACTGGGGTTATCCTTTCTTTTCTCTGGAACATAGCAGGGTGTGGTGCTACATACTTGAAATCCAAGTACCCAGAGGCTGAGGCAAAAGGATCACAGAGTTCCAGATCAGCCCGGTCTACACACTGATATCCGGTCTGAAGAACCAACAATCAACCAGCAAAATGCTCCCCACCACCACACACTGCCACATTCCAAAAGGATTACAACTCTGAGAATCAACTTTCAAGAAAATAATTCCCTGGATCTCACAGGACCTTTTAAGACACACAGGAATGCCTAAAAGGTATAGGATTTTTAATCTCAAAATTAGGTATCCCCCCCTCAAAACACCTAGCATTTCAGGAAAACAGAAAAATTACTATACCAAAGTGCTAATTTAAAGACAAATCTGCTTATATTTAAAGATATCAAGTTTTATACCTAAGTATTTGTTTGGTAGGTATAGCATTTCTTTGGGTACTGATCAACCTATGTTTCAGAGCCTTAATGGGGTTAAAGATTTATCTAGTGGAAGTGTGATATGATTCATCTAGGATACTGGACTAGAATCCCAAATGAATTCATTGTTTGTATGTAATATATTTAACACAATACATGCTATTTATTTATTTATTTATTTATTTATTTATTTAGTGTTCTATCTGCATGTATGCCTTTATGCCATAAGAGGGCATCAGCTCCCACTATAGACAGTTGTGAGCCACCATGTAGTTGCTGGGAATCAAACTCAGGACCTCTGGAAGAACAGCCAGTGCTCTTAATCACTGAGCTATCTCTCTAGCCCCCAGAGGTTTTTTTTGTTGTTGTTGTTGTTGTTGTTTTTGTTTTTTAAAAACAGTGTTTCTCTGTGTATCCCTGGCTGTCCTGGATCTCGCTCTGTAGACCAGGCTGGCCTCGAACTCATAGAGATCCTCTGCCTCCTGAGTGCTGGGATTAAAGCCGCGGAGCCACTGCTTAATACGTGTTATTTCTTTTCGCTGCTGGGTTTGTACCAATATCCTGCTTCCAGTGAAATGAAGGCCTCAAATCTGCCTTTTTTCTATTTAACTCAGTTCTGAATTGAAATCTCCGGCAAATGCACATCATGTACAGCACAAATGGAAACTGAGCTGTATCTGGAACCTGACTTGAAGGGAGTCTGGAATGGTGTACAGCTTTTTCAGCCTCGAATCTAGAAGGCGGCACATTAGAGAGAGCCTGAAAGAGACTGTGAGTGAACCGAACCCCAGGATCTGCCACCAAGCACTTTTACCTTCACTCTTCTCGGCTTTGTAACTCCTAGAAGACAACTAGCCCTCAGTATTGTTCCGTCACTCTATCTCCCTTCATGTGTTTGTGTGGTCTGTATGTACGCATGTTCTCATGTGTGCATAGGTCGGGGTGCATGTGTGTGTCCCTGTGGAGGCCTGAGGTTAATGCCAGGGATCTTTGTTCTCCCACTTTATTATTTTGAGGCAGGATCTTAGTCAAATGTAAAGCTTGCTGACCACCTCGTCTTATTACCCAGCTTCCCTTGCTTCTGCATTCGCAGGCATTTACATGGTGCGGTTCAATTCTCTTGCTTCTGTGGCCAGCGCTTTTAACCAGTGAGCCATCTCCACAGCCTTCAACCTTCCTAAATCATACTTTTCTTCTTCACCAAATCCTGAACCTTTAACTTCAGTCAGGATGTTCTTGACAATGACTTATATGACTCTGTATCTTATACTTCTGCTGAGATTATTTTCCTCTTCAGTTTGTTTCCCCTTAATCTATAAACATGGGAATCTTATCTATCCATCCAAATCCTGATATAACATTACCTCTTTCATTCATTTATTTAGTAGACCAATAAGAACCAGTTTGTAGTTCCAGAAAGATCTAAGGGCAGCCTGTGCATCAGGAGGAAACCATAATTCCTGTGTAGAGTTTGGAAGTTTTGTGTAATGTGTCAAGGGGGAAGGCTCAAGTGTGTCAAAAGCTAATGGGGCAGGGAGACGGAAAAAAAGAACTGGCCGCTGATTTAGCTAATGGGTTATAACTGTGACCCCATGAAATCAGTCTTGGGATAATCAGAAGCAAAACTAGCTGGAGTGGGCTTAAAAGAGAAAGTGAAGAGAAGGATATGAGCTAACAGTACAGTTTTGGAAAGTCTTGCAAAGGGAAATACAGAAATAGGGTTGTGGCTGAGAATACTGTAGATGCAGAGCTTTGGTTTTTGCTGTGAGAACATCAACATGCTGACATACTAGTTAAGTATGATCCAGCAGAGTAGGATACTGATATGACACAGAAGGGAAACGCTAGCACAGCACCTTTGATGAGCTGAAGGGGGTGGACTCTAGTGCTCTAGCAGATGCTAAGTTCATCTCTGTTATAAACAGACATCATGGACGAGAGCACATGTGGGACTGGGAGAGTTTGCTTGATTCCCTGACTTCCTCTCCAGGGTCCCTTTCCAGGTTACCACAGTCTTAGTTGTCTCTCCTTCCTATAGTTTCTATTCCACTGATTCTAAGTCTCCTCTTCAATATTCATCACATCACAGATTTGTTCATTTTTCCCATGAATGTTTTATTGAAGGTAATCTCTAAGTTTTTCAAAGGGAACAATACAAATTATTTAATTCTCATAACAATACTATAAATGAGATACCAGTATCTCTATTTTCTGATGGAAAAATCGAGGCACAGAGATGTTAAATAAATTATCCAGGGCCACACAGATAGCAGTGTGCAAGAGCTATTGTTAGAAGTCAAGCAGTTTGGCTCCTAATACCATGTTCTCACTAAAGGAGAGGATAAGCTAGGAGAAGAGTGGGAAGTTATTACTAAATAGGTTCACAGCTTTAATCAACATGAAGAGTTCTGTGGATGGATGATGGAATATGAATGTATTCAGTGCCACTGAGTCATATACCTAAAAATGGTTAAGTTGGTATAAATATATGCTATGTGTATTTTGCTACAATTAAAAAACAAAACGCCAAAAATGCCACTGGGAAAAACAAACCAAACCAAATCAAACAAAAAAACCAACAAAAAACTGGACCAGAACCAAAAGAACATAGAGCACTTCAGCACTTCAATGAATGATTTAGGCAGCTATAACTTCTGAGAGAGGCCCGGAGACCTCAAAACTGCAGAGACCTAAGCAGAAGCCAGCATTCAGACGCTGAATTCACATCAGCTGGTGCTCTGGCCATGAGAGTAAAGGAAAAGCAGTTAAGTTAGTCTGTTAATAAAAATTAAAACACAGATACATATCATCACAGTGCACCTTAACCACAGATACGATCTTAATTAGGAAAGCCCTGTTTCCTCTATTGAAGACAGAAAGGTTGTGTTAGTATTTGATATTTTATACTGGATATGTGCCTTCCTGGCCACAACAAAAGTCTAAGGTAAATCTGTTTTGCTTCCCCCCCCCCCCCATTAGTACCTGGAATAGCACTGAATTTTTTAAGGAAATGATATGATTAGAAATATAAACATTTAATTCAACTAGAAAATTGACTTCTCCTTCTCTCCTCATCACCACACTGGACTCTTAGGGTAACTTCCTCAAACCTTGCTTCCTCCGCATGGTTGGTAACCAAGCTCCTTGAAGTTCTTAAATAACAGGACCAGTATCTGAGCACTCTACTGAGAAATCCTTACTTTGCATACCGAGTGCACACATACATGTCAGCAAGTCAGCACAGCCCCGTCCTCTCATGCTCATCTGGACCTCTAAGTTCTAGTCTTCCCAGACCCCGCTCTCCGATCTGGCTGTTCTCCAAAGACGGCACCAGGATCTGCTAGGCTGTAGCGGCCTGGAAGAATGGCCTGACTCACCGCTGGCTGCTGACACAACACAAACTGAAGCAGCAAGCACAGCTAAAGGAGTAACTTGAAACTTCTAATTAAGCTAACGTGGGTCTTTCCCCACTTTACAAAATCTACAAGTCCCTCCCAAAGGAGCCCTCCCATCTGAACAATCACCACCACACCACTAAAACAAACCAAAGCATTGGCAGTTAAGGGAGGTCTGCTTTATATCCCAGGCTAGCTTTGAGCATGGCCATCTTGCCTCTACCCCTCAAGCCCTGAATTAGTTATGAGCCACAATGTCTGGCTCAAGAAGGCGGTATGCACATGGAGGCCAGTGATTGACATCAGAGGGCTTCCTTAACAGACAGATGCCCATTTTGCAACGTAAGGTTCTTAAGGAGTAAGTTCATATTTGCCAGTGAACTGCAGTTCCTTCTGTTCTTGTTGCCATTGGCTTTCTGTATATAATCTACTTTGTTAAACTTTACAATTCTTTTACTTTATTCCCCATTTGCTATCTTAACTTAGTTGGCAATATTTCTGCCTCTAAGATGTATGCCAGTCTCTTACAACTTTCCCTTTCCTGTTAAGGAGCATTAACAGTGTATTACACCTAACAGAGGGGCAGGCTCCAGAAACAGCTACACCCATCAATGAGAAAGGTACGTGGTCTTGACTTACTGACCACAAAGCATCTTTCCTAAACGCTGGTCTGGTCCAAGGCTTTCTTCCAGCTTTTTAAGGACAAACATACTAGGAATCTAACAACTGAGGCTGCTCAGAGTGTAACGTGTTAAAAGGAGACTAGACGGTGGTTATTAATGTGTGTGCCACTTCATTTCTGCCAAACCACACAAGCTGCATTTTCTTATAGCCACGCATGTGCCTCAATTCTTCCATCTACTCCTGGCTTCTTGATTTGTTAACACCAGGCTCATGTGTCAGGGTTTGGACAATGTGTCAAGTGCTTAGCTGTGAGTACAAGGTAGATCTCAATAATGTTTTCTAGTATTAGAAATTATGTGTCACAGAAAATGCAGGTGTTAACAGGGAGAAAAGAACCCGGGAATACAGTCTTACTATATACTTACAATATTTCAAAGGACTGAATTTTTGTTTTTGGAATACCTCATATACTTCAAACTGATAAATTCCCTAGAGATAATCTTGATTTTTAAATTAAGATCATAGTAGTGATAAATTCACTAGCTTCCTACAATCCTTCCAAAAAGATTATGATTAAAATTCATCCATTTATTTCACAAATACTAAGTACAAGAATGTGGAATTAATTAAAAGGCAGCTCCTATCTCCAAGGAACCTAAGACCTCATGGGAATAATAGTAGAAAAAAAATAGTACAAATAACATGATCTAGGGCTTGAAAGACCGACAAAACTTTCTAAAATGGGGGAATTAACATTCTCTAAATAAGAGCTTTAGTAAAATCATGGAGGAAGAAAAACAGTACGTACCAGAGGTCATGAAAGAGTGGAGTTCTGTGGGAGGTATCAAAGGAACATGGGTCCAAGGCAAACCACATCAAGAAATTTTTATTTCACTCAGTGGACAAGCCCATGCACGGAAGGCTTTTGTAGCAAAGAAGCAAAAAGACCAAGGAGGTGCCCTAAGGAGTCATCATAGTTTCTCAGTCTAGATGATGGACTGATTTCTAAGTAGTTATGGTACGCGTTTGGTACTGAGGGTATAATACTAGAGTGTCTATAGATCTAGTTAACTTTGACCTCACTATTTTTATTCAGCTCCACTAGCCTCCTCTCTGCTCCTAGGCATGGGATATATCTTCATTTTATGTCATCAGCAACAGCAGTTTTTTTCAACAGATAAAAGTAAGGCAAATGCCTACCTTTTCTTAGACTCAGCTTAAATAACACCTTCTCTGTGTGGCTTGCTCCACCATGCTATTTTAAAATACAACTAGCTTGATGCTATTTTCACTTTGCCCTTGCTCTCCTTTTAATATACTAATTTGCCCACTGTCTATGCTTTTTGTTTGCTTTTCCCTGCAACAATTTTGTAAACTTCAGAGGGAGGTAGAATCTTGCCTCTTTCATTCTCAAGAGTGGCTGATGTGTATGTATCACTACTCTGGAGAACACAGATGTATATAAGAACTGCTAAACCTCATCATCTTCCTAAGAAAGAAAATTAATTAACAAACCGTGATAAACATGATATCCACGAGAGGCCAGTAAAGGTTTGGAAAATCTGTTTCTATACTCACGATTGAGTGAAATGAGAAGGTTGTGTTTGTCATAAAAACAAGCAAGTACTGTAAGGTGAGATCATAGGCCTACCACAGTGATTTATCCCAGTACTAGGGAGGCAGAGGCAAGGGGATCATGAATTCAAGGCCAGTCTAGGCTACACAGTGAAACCTTGTCTCAATAATAAGTCAAAACCAAACCCCAGATAAACAACCACTACCACCACCAACAAATACAAACAACCACCACCTCTATAAGAATACCTCAGAACTGGAACCACTGTTTTGGCAATAATAGCACTTAGTTTTAAATGTTTGAAGTGAATGATGATAGAGAACAGTTTCTGTAGAAGTGAACAAATTTCTGAGGGAGAGAAACAGAGCAGAAGAAACAGACGTGATATCAACACAATCTGGAGTACATCACGTCAATGCTGTTTAATTTTCAAAGGTCCCAGAGATCAGGCAGGAAAAAAAGCCTTTAGGTCTAGAATCAGCATGAGAATGTTAGTTAAACCTGTATGTAGAATGCAAACTCTAATAAATGAAGGGCTCAGTACATGAAACTAAAGTAGTCATAGCAATCAGAGGCTATTCTAGAAAGACTACAGGATACTTTTAAATGCATGATCTCATGTGTCTTCACTTTATTACAAGAAGGGCACCAAGAGTCAAGAAAGCTGATATGCCCAAAACCCAACAGCCAGCAAAGGTCTGAGATTAAAGAATCCAGCTTTTCTGACTCTCAATTCCAGGCAACTTCTATCTTCCCCATACTAATTTCTGCTATCATACAGAGGCATGCTTCATAAAGTAAGCAAGAATCCACCACAATATCCTCCCAATATTCTGCTATAGCCAGGGAGGAAGTAAGAGAGGGTTTGATGAGTATTAAGCGCAAACTTGGTTCTTAGAAGACAGTATGAGTATTCCCTAATAGGGATTTGACGCAATGAGCACAAACCACAAAGAAACTCAGTAGTGGAAGACACTCGTGGTAGTTTGAATGAAAATGCACCCCACCAGGGCCATAGGGAGTGGCACTATTAGGAGGTGTGTCCTTTTGAGTGGGCGTGGCCTTGTTGGAAGAAATGTGTGTGTGTGTGTGTGTGTGTGTGTGTGTGTGTGTTGGGGGGGTGGGGATTAGAAGTTGAGGTTTCAAATGTACAAACCGGGCCTAGCGCCTCTCTCTTCCTGCTGCCTGAGGCTCTGGATATACAACTCTAAACGACTTCTCCAGCATCATGTCTGCCTGCATGCCATCATGTTTCCCTCCATGACGACAATGGTCTAAACCTCTGAACTGTAAGCCAGCTCCAATTAAATGCTTTCCTTTATAAGAGTTGCTGTGGTCATGGTGTCTCTTCATAGAACAAAAATCTTAACCAAGACAACACTGAACACTTCAGTTCTACAACTGAATTCCATTTGCCTGTATAGCTATACTTCATTCTTTAAGTCAGAGCTTGGCAATTCATGTGAGGCTATGGTTGTGGGTGGGCAGTGATCTCCTCAGTCTCAAGAGCTGCAGGGAAGGGCTACAGTGAGGACAGGCAGTGAGCTCCTCAGTCTCAGGGCTGAAGACTTAAGTGCTCTTCTATGAGAGGCAAGTATAGTGTTATGCACCTGCAATCCCTCTCTCAGGAGGCCAGCCTAGACCATGCAAGGGGACATGAAATTCAGTTCACCACAGCATGTCCACAGGATTACTGGCAGTACCCGAAATCATTCACATGGAACACGGCTGGGAGCACCATCCTGGCTTTCTTTAGTCAATGATCTAGAGAGCCTGTGCAGGCAACTTAACTCAGTGACACAAATTGTATCCACAAGGAGACAAAACTCGAAATTTTCTTTTGTAATTTAAGGACCACAGGCAACTCTGAGTGGTGAGTACTATCACTGTATTTTCCCTCTTTTCCAATTGTAATAAAACATTTTAAATGGGTTTACAGAAGATACTGAACTGGATAATGTCGAGAACTTTAACAGCATATGTTCACCAGAGTCAATGTCAAAGAGAGTAACATTATCATCAGATACACATATAAAGAAATATAACACAAAAAGCATACCTGTGGGGCATATCCAGGAGGCACATAAATAGGAGGCACGGAACCATTTGGGGACATCATTGGAACCTGAGCAGGACCTGAATGGGTTAGAGAAATGATACAATGATGCACTGCTGCTTATCAAGGTGGAGAACAACATGATTGCTTCACCTGCGCTGCACATCAAGCCAACAGTGCTGTAATACTATACCATGGAAAGAAATTAAGAGTACTGAATTTTTATATAACATTTACTTTATATTTTTATCAAACTTTTTATATAACTAAGGTAGTATATGTAACTAAGTTTTTATGTAACATTTACTTTATAAAGTGTACAGATTATCTTTCAAGTACATCTACATTTCTCAAACTTGCCCAGTGCTTACACTAACCTGGGTAACACTTAAAACCTAAGATTTACAGGCTCTCCAATAGAAAGGCTCAGTTGGTTTATAATCTCAAATCATTGTATTTACTGTACAAATACCCCATGGGACTCTAATGATTGGGCAAGTAGGAAAATCAAATTGAACTTTGTATTTTAAAAAAATCAATTAGAAATACAAAAGGACCCCCCCCCCCCACACACACACACA
>CABHPR010153318.1:0-24964 GCA_902168415.1 Peromyscus melanophrys
AAAAAAGCTAAATATAAGTTAGCTGGTTAACATGGTTGCACATAAATTCCTTATAGGGACAATGGAAAGAAATTCGCTTGTGTACATATAAACGTCCCCATCCTTCAGCCAGTAGTGAGCAGTTACAACAAAAGAGGGCATAGGAGTGAAGATGGCATCTTAGTTGCTTGCATCAAGTCCTCTGCTCAGGGAGGATTTCCATTTTAAGCTCCTGGAGAATTTTCCTCTGATTAAACCTCCATTAAGTGAGATATGGTTCCCTCAAGTGTATTCTGTGCCTAGACCACCCTGAGGCTCGCTCTTGTTGTGTATACTTTCTTTGAGGTTGAAGCTGTGTTGTTTTAGGCTGGTTCTCACTCAGACTCCACTCATGTAAAAATGCATTGATCACCCTTTTCTTGTAGGACAACATGGCAACCCTTAAGGAAAAGCTCATTGCCCCAGTCGCAGAAGAGGAGGCAGCCACCCCGAACAATAAGATTACTGTAGTAGGTGTTGGACAAGTTGGAATGGCATGTGCTATCAGCATTCTGGGAAAGGTATGTTTCAAGAGCAACAGAGGTCACAATTCCTGCAGGAATGCATGTTCTATCTGGGCAGCCTAGGATCGGGTTGTCTTTAGATACCCCTCAGCAATGTGAAATAACTTGTAGGATCGCACTTACCTTTCAGTACTTGCACATATATCAGAGGATTCTGGTCACGCATGACCACACTGGAGCTACCACCCAGAGATTTCTTAACACTGCTATAGTAGTGTGGTGTCCCCCATCATATTCATATTTAAAATTCTCCATGCTGTCAAAAATCACACCCCTCATCGCTGGTTTTGCCTTAATCCAAGACATGTGTTTCATATCCTTACCATGCCTCTTTTTCTGTCTTGCAAGCCTTTGACTTTTTCTAATGGTCCAGGCCAGTTTCAGAACATCCTCTCCAGTGTATGCTTTTGGGGTGTTTCCTTGTGATTAATCCAGTTGTATCTGTTCGGTAGTCCCACATCAGGAGGTATAGTGTGGTAACTTGCCTCATTTCTGTCGTGATAAACTGAGGCCTGTGGTTGAATGTAGCTGATGTTTTCTCTGGTCCTGCCCATCCCTATGGACCCCACAGCCTCTTATAAAATAATCACTCAGAAGCTTATATTAATTAAAACTGCTTGACCATTAGCTCAGGCTTACTACTGACTAGCTCTTGCACTTAAACTCAGCCCATTTCTGTTAATCTAAATGTCTCCACGTGTTCCGTGGCTTTACCTGTGTGCCATTACATGCTGCTTCCTGGACAGTGGTCTGGCACCTCCTGACTCAGCCTTCCTGTTCCCAGAATTCTCCTTGTCTGCTTGTCCTGCCTATACTTCCTGCCTAGCTACTGGCCAATCAGCGTTTTATTTATCAACCAATCAGAGCAACACATATTCACAGCATACAAAACATCCCACAGCAGTTGAATGACTGGAAATTTTAGATGCAATGGTCTCTGCCTTCTCTTCTTACAGGATTTTTGTAGAATGACTTGTTGAAACAATGGCAAACAAAATTTATTTTGAAATGATTTCAAACTTAATAGGAAATGTGTAAACATTGTCTTAATAAATGAAGATTTCTGTGTATGCATCATTCAGGCTTACCAGCCCTCTGCATTTTGCTGTATTCTCTCTCTCTTCCCCTCCCTCTCCTTTCTTGTCTCTCTTGTCTCTGTTATATGTATGTGTATATGTATGCATGTATGGGTTCCCTAACCGCTGGAGAATATCTTGACAAGACGAAGCTTTCTAAGTTCTCCAGCATGTTTTCTAAGAGCAGGACAGTTCTTACACAGTCATTGCAGTCCTCGGCTCCTGGCATCACTTTTAAGGCTGCTTTTGTATCTCCAGACTTGACATTCTTTTTGCTGTCTACCTATCTAGACTCTTGACTGTCCTTACAGATACCCCTTGTGGTTCACACCACAGTTTCTTTCCTTGTCTCTCTTACTTTAGTGACTTGAGGCCTTGCTTACTCTGAGAGCTTCCATAAATGTGGGAAGAGAGAAATCAAGCAAGCAGCACCCCCCACAGTGCCCCCCCCACAGTGCCCCCCCCCCAGCTGTAGAGCACACTGACTCTGTGTGGAGGCTTCCTGAATACCTCTGACCAAGCATATTCCTTCTGTTTGTGAAGTTCAATGAGTTGTTGTTTGGTTGGGGATTGAGTACAGGGACTCTTCTGTGTGCTAGGCCAACATTCTACAATTCAGTCCCTGGGTTGCATTCCCAGCCCTTTTTATTTTTATTGCTTTTGAGATTCTGTGTGTGTCTTACGTTGGCCTCAAACTTGTGATCCCTCCTCCGTCCACCTCCTAAATGTTGGAATTATGGGTATGTGCCACACAACCTGACCCCAAACTTTAAATTCTTTTTCTTATTCATGTGTATGGGTGTTTTGCCTGAGTGTATGTGCATCAGGAGGCCAGAAGAGGGTGTTGGATCCTCTGGACCTGGATTTACAGATAGTTGTGAGGCACCATGTGAGTGCAGGGATCTGAACTGGTTTATCGGCAGAGTAGCCTGTGCTCTTAACCACAAAGCCGTCTGTCTCTCCAGCGTGTAAATTTTAAATTCTAAAGAATCAAACCATGACTCTTTTAACTGAGAAATAGCTATCAAAGAACTGATCAGTGTGTACTGTATTCTTTTGCTTGCTTTTCTAGCTACTTTTAATTGACTAGATACCTGTGAATGTGATAGTTTCCTGAATTATAAGGGCTTTAGGTCATCTTAATTTAGTGTTCACTCTTCCTTTGGTCAGAACAAAATAGTTGAGCTCACATTTCTGTTTTTTTACAAAAATAAATACATACCATAAATATATCATGCACGATGCTATTGAAGTGCTTTATTCTAAATAATCGATAGATTTTTAAAAAAAAAAAAAAAAAACAACCTTTTTTTCTTTTGTGTGTGGGTACTGTTTTGCTTTAGGGGTCTCCCTCAAACCATACTGGTCTCAATCTCATGGTAGTTCTCCTGCATCAGCTCCACCTTCCAGGTGCTGTAATTCTTGGCCTATACCACCACATCCTTCTAATAGAGAACTTTTCTTATCCTTGTTTAAACACAAAGTGACTGAGGCAAGAAAAATGATGTCACCTGCCCGTTGTCACACAGCTGCAGAAGTAAGAGCTGCACGAATGGCTGTTCCTCCACGTATGTGACACCAAACTCTAAAGGTGACAGTAGAGATAAAGTATGCTCAGGCAGAGAGAGTGCCTACAGTGCACAAGGCCTTGGGTTCAGTTTCTCAGCACCACAAAACAGTGCATTTATTTAGTGCGAATAACCCACCCAATGCCACAGCAGCACAGGGCACTGGAGAGAACTGTAGCCCTGGATCCTGCAGTCCACTGCCACTGCCCAGAGTATCTTACTGTATATCTCTAGGCTAGGATAAGCTCAAAAATGCCATTAGTGAATGGTACTTCCCCATTTGGTTAATTATTGAAAAGTTATGTCTTTCTTCTCTCAAAATCTCATGCTTAACAAGCACTTGAATATAAGAATGCTGGCATCAGATACCAACCCATTGACGTCAGTCATTTGTTAACTAAGAGGCAGAAGCACAACTCTATCCATTCCACTTGGGACTTGAGATCAAAAGATTTCTACAGTGACGTTCTTGGCTTCCAACGGGCCTTACTCCTTAATAATGTATTTATATGCACAGTACTAAGCTGTGGAGATGTAGCTACAGAGATTTCAGTCCTTCAGCGGCACCGGTCCTCGGTCATGCATCTATTTGTGTAGCCCTACTCATAGGGGGTGTGCATCGCACATGTTCAGCTATATGCAGCACTTTGGTTATTTTTTAGGTGCTGACTCGCCTCCTTCCCTCAGTTAAGTATGCACTTTAAAGCTGGTTCTCTATACCCACTGACGCAGAGGCACTGACATCCTGTGACTCGCTTTTCCACAGAAGCTCTACATTGTGTTGAGCTGTTGACGTCTGTGGCTCCCATGTGCTGTTACTAAAAGACAACTGGAATTTCTGGTGCTGGGTGTTGTCACAGAATATTAGGTTATTATTAAGTGAGAAGGTGTTAATTTAGGACTTAAAAAATGCAAATAAGGGTGTTGTGGGCGCTTAGATGCTGCATGTAAAAGAACAAAACAGTTGTTTTTAAACATTTTTCAAACATGTTTAAATAAAAGGTAGATAAGAATTTGTGTCCATATTTGATACAGAACTGTCACTGCTCCCTGCACTTAGGGATTGGTTGCTGAGGGCTGACTCTTTATCCTAAGACATGGCTGCCTTTCCTGTGAAAACATTTAGCTGCTTGGAGCCAAGCTAAGCATTCTAGGGTTCAACCAAGTTCAACTACAAAGTGAACTCACCCTTGGAGATTTAAGTCAGATCTCTCTTCCAGAAGCCCTCTGAATTATGATGACATCAAGACTGCTAATGTTTTTCCTGAGTCAGTCTTTGTCTGTCTGTGTCTCTCTCTCTCTCTCATATGTATGTGTATGTGTGTGTTTTCATGTATGTACATATTTATTACCTAACGTGAAGGCTTCCACTCTCATCTGTGTCTTCTGTTGAGTCAACTTTCATGAGGAATCTTTGTATCTTTCTCTTGAATTGTCATTGAATGCCAAACACCAAAATTCTTGAGGATTTTAGCCGTTAGGTGCTTAGCCATTTGTAAAGGGCTTCTTTAGGGTAGATTGGTGCTAAGCCTTCCTTATGTGACTTAGGGTGCTATATTTATAATCAGAGACTTGGTGAACATTTCAAATGAGAAGGTGCGATATTTTCCCTCACAGACCGTCATGGCAGAGAAGGCATGCTTGCTTATGTCTTTGTAGATAAGGCAGGAAGTTAAGCCAGCTATAATGTGAACCCCAAGTCCTATCCAGTAAAGCTTCATGTCCTAAAGCTTCTACAGTTTCCCCAGGCAGCACCGCTGGCTGGAAACCACATGTTCAGAACTCAGAGCCTGTGGGAGACTTCATAGTCAAGCCATGATAGGAATGCATGCCTGCTTTTGTGTTTCTAGTCTCTAGCTGATGAACTGGCCCTTGTGGATGTCTTAGAAGACAAGCTCAAAGGAGAGATGATGGACCTGCAGCACGGAAGCTTATTTCTTCAGACTCCTAAAATTGTGGCGGATAAAGGTAGGCATGCATGCCTGTACATACTATAGACATATGCATGTATATGTATAATACATATTTGTGTAGCCCATACTTGCCTTGAATTCATGGCAATCCTCCTGCTGTAGCCCCCTGAGTGCTGGCATTAGAAGTGTATCCCATCCCTTAATACACAGAATATTAGAAATCAAAGTTTGATTTCCAGTCCAAACAAACACGGCCTTTCTTTTCCTTCATAGATGTCAGTAGCATTCATTATATGGCTGAAAGAAACTGAGTTTCGTTTGTATTGCGTGTTACTAACAGGAATATGCAAAAACACAATTTCATGGCAATTGTGGAAAGCCCGCCTGCTAGATTGTGGGCTCACTGACAGGTTTTAGCTTTTCCTGGAAATCCAATGGACTTCTTAGCCACAAACTATTTTAGGGTATTTCCCTGGTTCGTTATCTGCCAGTTTTAAAATGGGGTTGCTTCATCGTTTCTCAAGGAAGAAAAACACAGCTGCAGAAGCTTGAACCTGAAAACCTTTTAATAGGTGCTAGAGAAATGGCTCAGTGGTTAAGTAGTGTGTGCTGCTCTTCCAGGGGACCTAAGATCGGCCCATACCACCTGTGTCTGGCAGCTCACAACCACCTGCAACTCCAGCTCCAGATGCTCTCAAACTCTCTCTCTCTCTCTCTCTCTCTCTCTCTCTCTCTCTCTCTCTCTCACACACACACACACACACACACACACACACACACACACACACACACACACGTCTTAAAAACACAATCTTTTAATACAGAAAATTAAGTTATCATAAGTTCTGGGGGCTTATGCAAGGTGAAGTTTCTAGAACATACTATAGATGGCATGTTTGGCCAAGGAGCTGAATTTAAGGTTCTCTCTCTTGCCATTTTTCTTCAGATTACTCCGTGACAGCCAATTCTAAGATTGTGGTGGTTACAGCAGGCGTCCGTCAGCAGGAGGGGGAGAGTCGACTCAACCTGGTGCAGAGAAATGTCAATGTGTTCAAGTTCATCATTCCCCAGATTGTCAAGTACAGCCCTGACTGCACCATCATTGTGGTTTCCAACCCAGGTACTAACTCGGTGCTTTAACTGTTAACAGTGGCCTGTCTGGTTCTGTTCTGTCCCAGGTACTAACTCGGTGCTTTAACTTTAACTGTAACAGTGGCCTGTCTGGTTCTGTTCTGT
The DNA here is from genome assembly GCA_902168415.1 of Peromyscus melanophrys. Taxonomy (NCBI): domain Eukaryota; kingdom Metazoa; phylum Chordata; class Mammalia; order Rodentia; family Cricetidae; genus Peromyscus; species Peromyscus melanophrys. Next base: position 6,336 of record CABHPR010153318.1, read on the forward strand.
GGGCTTCAGCGTTTGGGAACCTTATTGTTTTGAGTTTGTTCACTGATAGAGGTGGTCCACATGTCTTCTGCTACTGGTGCAGAAAGATGGTGTTTGCAAAACAGGTGGCTCCATCCCAGGCCAATTGTTTAAAAATGTGAGTTTTGTCTTGTGGGGTTTCATCTCTTTGTTCATCTGTGTTTGGTGTAGAGTTGGAAGGCATTTTTAAATGCTGTAAAGGTAGAACTGGGAGGAGACCCTGTAAAGTACAAGTTATGAAAGCATGAGGATCTGGTTTTTTGGCTCTCTAGCATCCATGTAAAATGCCAGGCCTGGGGACATGCAGTTTTAATATCAGTGCCAGGGAGACGGAGACAGGAGGATCCCTGATGCTCATTGGCCAGCCAACCTAGCCAAACTGGTGAAAAATGCCAGGCCTGGGGACACGCAGTTTTAATATCAGTGTCAGGGAGACGGAGACAGGAGGATCCCTGATGCTCATTGGCCAGCCAACCTAGCCCAACTGGTGAACTCTGGGTTAGTCAAGAAACTCCATCTCAAAATAAGTTGGGGAGTGACTGAAGAAGACTCAGCATGGACCTTTGGGCTTCACACTCACACAGGCATATGTGTACTCTTGTGTGCATACACCATATACAACACACTGCAGTCCCCAATACTACCTTTGTAGCCAAATAAATAAAAATTACATGAGGTCATTGTTTACAGCCTCTTCTGGGCCCCAACAGACCAGGATAAAAATCAGTGGATTCATAAAGCAAAGTCCACACCACAAAGCTGCCACTGAGCCATTCATTCGAATTGATAAATTAGGACAAGAGACAAAATAGTTACAAACCAAAGGGGCTTGGAGAGAATGACTTGATAGTTAAGAGCACCAGCTGCTCTTTCAGAGGACCCAGGTTCAGTTCCTAGCACTGACACAGTGGCACACAACTATCTGTAACTCCATTTCTGGAAGATCTGATGCCCTCTTCTGAACTCCGCATGTGGCACACAGACATATAGGTAGATAAACACACATAAAATAAAAATAAATAAAACTCTTTAAAAATAGAATCATCTCTTAGAACCTGGCATCAATTATTTTTCCTTTTTATTTTTCTATCACTGTCTTGCAAAGAAAGTAACTTTGAAATGGCCGAGCTGGTTTTTGTTTGGCATTTTCTCTCCTTAGCCTTTTTTCTTACTGTTTATAAAAAGAAAGTTTTCTAAGGACAATTTAAGGTTTTGTAAGTACATTATATTTTGTCATGTGCCAGAACAAATGGCTAAGGTTCAGTCTGTGTCACTATCACCCCACTTTTTGTTTTTGGGGTGCACTAGGGATTGAACTACATGGTAATTATTCTACCTTTGAGCTGTGTCACCCATTCAGTTCAGTGTCACACATCTTTGGTCTATAGTTTGTCATCAAAGTCACTGAATGATGGTTAGCATAGACAGAATGTTGATAAAAGGGCAGACCTGTCTCTGACCCTTCCCCTGGAGGGCTGGGAACAAGCCTGGGGAATCATTGCAGCTCCTTTAGTACTGGGAGTTGGGGCCTGATAGGAGATCATTTCTGTATTCCTAGTCTTTATGTGCCTAGTTTGGGGCTTCCTGAGTGGTTCAGTCATGTATGTAAACATGCATACCACATAGATGTAGAACAGAAAGGGCAGTCAGCTAGCCATATTCCATCTCCACATCCTGTTTCAGTCGTCACTGACTGATTACATCACTTCCAAGGTAGACCTTCCAAGTCTGAGTCTCCAGGAAGCCACTTCCCGTGCATTAAAGTTGGCATTCAAAAGGTATTATCCAGTCAGAGTGTGCTTAAATCCCTTCGCCAGGCTCCAGAGAGGAGGGCAGAGAGGAGGGCAGGGGTGAGGGCCGGAGGGCAGGGGTGAGGGCCGGAGGGCAGGGGTGAGGGTCGCCAGACCTGCTGTCAGCTTCCTTTTTGACAGTGTGCCCATTTCCTTTTTTCTTTCTAACATAGCCTGTAACCTCTGTGACCCAGCAAAAGTTTTACCACTGTGCCACATGGAAGGAAGGGTATATAGCAGTTGTCCGGCAGTGAGATAGTAGTGACGTGACTTACTGGGCAGTATCGTACTCAAGAAAATGTATACTGGCACCCCTTGCTAACTGAGCAGTGGCATTGTTTCTGATGACAGCCTTCACAGTCATGGACTGTTAGAGTTGGTGGCAATCTAAGTGAATATGTTAGTGTTCTGTTGCTGTGAAGAATCACCATGACCAAAGCAACTCTTATAAAAGAAAGCATTTAATTGGAGCTGGCTTATAGTTTCATGGCAGGAATCATGTCAGTCTGCAGACAGACATGGTGCTGGAGTAATAGCTGAGAGTTCTACATCCTGATCCATAGGCAGAAGGAGCCTGTGCCTGACATGGGCTTCTGAAACCTCAAAGCTTAGCCGCACTGACACACTTCCTCCAACAAGGCCCCACCTACTCCAATGAGGCCACACTTAATTCTTCTAATCATTTTCCATAGTATCACTCCCGACTGAGCATTCAAATATATGAGCCAGTGGCGGACATTGTTATCGTCATGTCCATCACATCATCTAGCCATCACGGTGAGGGCCAGACCAGTCTTTTTTCTTTCTTTCATGGTAAAGCTCATTGACTTGTAAAGTTCCTAAGTATTATGTCAAATAATGATGCATATGCACAGATTTTACATATTTCATATTTACAGTTTCTCACAAATGCTTCATATTTGTCTGAACCTGAGTATGAAAAGTTAAATTCATACCTTTCTGAGGCCATATCTCACCAGCGAGATGGGCATGTGGGGAGGGAGAAGCCAGAGCACCTTCTAATTGGTTCAGCAGTTCCGATTTACTTTCTTTTTTCTAAAATATTTAGTGGATATTCTTACTTATGTCACCTGGAAACTGAGCGGGTTACCTAAACACCGTGTGATTGGAAGTGGATGCAATCTGGATTCTGCTCGGTTTCGCTACCTCATGGCAGAGAAGCTTGGCATTCATCCCAGCAGTTGCCATGGATGGATTCTGGGCGAACACGGTGACTCCAGTGGTAAGAAAGATAGTTTCCTTTGTGCCTCTGGGTTATGCAGACTGTTCTTAAATTTTTTGCTTTATTTCAAATTTTAGTTTTTTATACTTTGCTATATTTCAGAAAGGATTCAGAAGTAGTATAGCTGTATTTTGGGTTCTATTCCAGTTTGCTTTTTCTGTCATCCATCCACCCACCCATCCACCCATCCACCCATCCATCTTTTTGTTTGGTTGTTTTGCAGACAGGGTCTTACTGTGTAACTCTGGAACTTACCATGTAGCTGTTCTGGAATTTGCCATGTAGACTAGGTAGGCTTTGAACTCAGAGATCCGCCTGCCTCTGCCTCTCTAGTGCTGGGAGTAAAGGTGTGCGCCACCACGCCCAACTTCATCTAACTATTTTTAAAAACATCTGTGTGTGAACACCTGCACACATGTAGAAATCAGAGGACAACTTTGAGAGTTGGTTTTCTCTTATCACGAGCGTACCAGGGATGAAACTCAGGTCAGGTCATCAGTCCTGACAGCAAACACCTGTACCTGCTGAGCCATCTTGGCCATCTCACTGTATTTGTCCTCACCCATTAAGTATGAACCATAGTCATCATGCTCTTTTCTCTCTAAATCCTTTAATGTGTGATTTCTTCTGTTCTTTCTCCTCCTCCTCCTCCTCCTCCTCCTCCTCCTCTTCTTCTTTGCTTTGCTTTGTTCTGTGGTTTTGTTTTCATGTAGTCGAGGTTGGCCTAAAGTTCCCAGTAGCAGAAGATGAACTTGAACTCTGATCCTCCTGCCTCCATCTCCTGATTGCTGGGATCCACACCTAGGGGGTTTTCTTTCTTTTTTTTTTTTTTTGTTAATTAATTAATTTTTTTAAACTTAAAAAAAAGTTTCTTTCATAACTGCAGTACAGGAAGCAAAATCAGGAAATGTAACATTGAGCCCATATTTAATCCATGGCCATTTGCAAAGGTCACCCTCTGATGTCCTGTGGGCCTTTTACCCCATCTGGATCCATCTTGACATCATAAATTGTATCTCATTCTGTTTCTGAGTCTCCCTTAGTTCTTGATCTGTGTGTTTTCATGATGGTGACAGTTTTGGAACATGAATCTATCTAATAGAACAGCGTCCATCCCTGTCTATTTGAACAGTTAAAGCTCACATCCTTCCAGACAAGTGCTGCCCAGGCGGGAAGCCAGCTCTGGTGCCTCTGCCATGTTCACTCTCAGGTGGATTTGCATTGCTTGTTCTCACTGGTGTCATTTCTCTCCTAGAGCAACTTTCCCCCGTTTCCTTATTGACCTGTATTTACACAGATGAGGGAGAAGTTATTCTTGCTTGGGCACAATTAGATCAGTGGTTTTCCTTGAAGGCCATGAGGATGTGTGGTTGGCCCTGGCACAGCAGAAACTGGACCAGGGAGTCCTCCTTGACCTCTGCAGTTTAGGTGCTGAAGCTGTGTGACTGCACTGGACTTTACCTGAGTCCTCGTTCATACCGTGAGTCCCCAATGTTCTCCAAAAGTCCTGAGCAGCTCGAGACTGGGGTTTCAAAGCCCACTTCCTGTGTTTTTAGACATTCTCCTCTAAATTATGAAGACCCCAATTTACATATTAGTGTACTTTTATAACTCTGTTTGGGTATAATTATCCTAGACCTTTTTTTTCTTAAAAAGAAAGGAACTTTTGTTACCAAACAGTCCCCAGTAGAGAAGTTTATATTTCTAAAATTGAGATTTTAGGATGGTCCCAAACTACAATCTCTTGTGATTTTTACCAACCTAGAGATTTGGAAAGAACTTCATGTTCTCTGTAAATTATACAGTGACTGTTTTGAGCTACATTTGTTGAAAGTTAAAAGGTCAGTAGTAGGGGCTGGAGATGTGACTCAGCAGGTAAGAGCCCTGGCTGCTGTGGCAGAATGCAGACACCCAAGTTCAGTTCCGAGCACCCACATCAGGTGGCTCACAACTGCTGCAACTTCAGCCCCAGTTGTTTCCACTCTCTTCTGGACTCCTTGGGGATCTACACATGCCCACACACATATACACATAATAAAAATGAAAACACACACACACACACACACACACACACACACACACACACACACACACTCACACTCATATGTTTTGTTTAAATATATGTGTTTAAAAAGTCAGATCTAGCCGGGCGGTGGTGGCGCACGCCTTTAATCCCAGCACTCGGGAGGCAGAGGCAGGTGGATCTCTGTGAGTTCGAGGCCAGCCTGGGCTACCAAGTGAGTTCCAGGAAAGGCGCAAAGCTACACAGAGAAACCCTGTCTCGAAAAACCAAAAAAAAAAAAAAAAAAAAGTCAGATCTATTGCTAGTCAAAGGCAAATACCTGAACAGATTCTTCCCCAAGCAGATAGGAACTCTACTAGAGACAACTGTCATTGGACAGTACTAACTGGTGTTGAGATAATTTGCATCAGAGTTGAGATCTGAGCTAAGGAAAAACCTTTTTGCTTTGTTTATTTTACAGTGGCTGTGTGGAGTGGGGTGAATGTGGCAGGAGTCTCCCTCCAGGAACTGAATCCAGAAATGGGAACGGACAATGACAGTGAGAACTGGAAGGAAGTGCATAAGATGGTGGTGGATAGGTGAGTGGGGGCGGCTCCATTTAGGTGAATTCATGTCCTGTCCAGTAGATAAAACCCTAAGCTGTTTCCACGCTGCCTGCTCAGGTAACTCTTCACCTGATGAGTCTGTCTTGGAGCAGTGGGCAGGATTAATTTAGACCAGTCAGACCTGTTGTACAGGTCTCTAGAGAAAGCAAATGAGAAAGCTGGCTGTAGAAGCAAGCATGGAATTGCCTAGTGAGAGGGGTCTTCATCTTACTACCTGTCAACAAATAAGGTAAACCCGGACCCTGTTGGTCACATAACCACATGCACACACACTCAGGCAGATTGCTGGAAGTATTTAAGCAGCCCTGGTCTTACTACCCTGTACCTCTCATTAAAGATGTCTCCCACCATAATCTTGTTTTCTGAAGGCATTTCTTTTATCAACTATAAGAGAATAGTATAATAATGTATCACTTCGAAATGCAGCCAACCATACAGGCTTGAACTCTGGTCCTAACACTCAAGCTGACTCTAGTACTGGAAGCCATTTAACCTTCAAGATTAGCTGCTACTGTCTTCTCCCAGATGCATTAAGTATAGGTTATAGTCATCCATAATCACGTTCTCTGTGGACCTGTTACTTGTGTAAAGTGTAAGACCCAGTGGATTTGTCAAAATGAAGTTACACATCACATACAGGGCCACATTTTATCACTGACAAGCATTTAATTAGTGTTTACAAAGTTCTTGCGGGAAAATTGCTACTTCAGATATGGAAGTTTTATTTAGAATGAATTTTCTTAGGGAATTTGACTGTGTATAAAAAAATTTTAAAGTTGAAAAAGTTCTTAGATTTTTTTCAGTTTACACAATGCTTTGATTTTATGAATGAGGTGACTGCACACTTGAGTGATGGCCTCTGCTGTCATTCACTGTTTCCTAATATATTTGGAAATAAACTTTTATATCAATGTTGGTTGAAAATGTCTGGTTTTAGGGATTGGAAAGATGCCTCATCAGTTAAGAGTGTATACTGTCCTTGTAGAGGACTAGAGTTAAGTTCCCAGCACCCACAGTGGGTGGCTCACGATTGCCTGTAACTCCAGCTCCAGGGGCATCCTCTGGCCTCTCAGTACTGGCACTCATGTGCACATGCACCCACATGCACATGCACATACAGACACACAGACACAGTGCATGCACATAATTTTTTTAAAAATCTTAAAAAAAGAGAATGAGCATTCTTTTTTAAGAAATTTTTATTAAGAAATTTTCTATTCATTTTACATACCAACCACAGATCCTCTCTTTGTTCCTCCTGCCCCCCAGCCTTCCCCCACAACCCACCTCCCATTCCCACCTCTTCCAAGACAAGGTCTCCCATGGTACATTCAGTTGAGGCAGGTTCAAGCCCCTCCTCCCTGCACCAAGGCTGTGCAAGGTGTCCCACCCTAGGCACTGGGCTCCAAAACACCTGCTCGAGAATGAACATTCTTAAGCACTGTGACTTCATAAACATTCACTGACACCTGTGTATCACCTGCCATGTAGTCCTTACACTTTTATAGATTTTATTTGTACATTAATTCACTTGATATTCATAAAAAGCTTAAAAAACAGATGCATGTTCTCCTTTACTAAGGAACTAGAACTGAAAAGGGTAAAGAATTGGCCAAGATGACCATTAGAGACAGAGCAGGTGTCAACCCAGTGTCAGGTTCAACTATCTCTTGTGGTTTCTTTTTCTAAGTGCCTATGAAGTCATCAAGCTAAAAGGATACACCAACTGGGCCATTGGGTTGAGTGTGGCTGACCTCATTGAATCCATGTTGAAAAACCTGTCTCGGATTCACCCTGTGTCTACAATGGTGAAGGTGAGAGAGACTGCTGCGGACTGTAGCAGGATGTCCAGTCTTACATTGTATAAAGAGATTCATCTAAAGAAAGATAAGGGAAGTTTCCAGTCCACAGTTCTGCAGTTAGGGTTTATATAAGCCTAGTTTTTCTCTTCCCAAACAAAGTCTAGGGCAAGAGCACTCAACTTTGTAGGAGCTAAGGTGTCTGATAACATTTTCTAAGAAATCTTTGTGTGATGTAAAAACTATTAACTGTGAAATGCCTTTCATGGAACACTTGATAACGTAGCAAACCTCGTTTAATTAAAAAACTATGGAGCAAACATACAAAAGAGGCAAGAACCACCTGAAGCCAGGGGCTGGGATGTAGCTCAGTAGAGTGTGCTTGCTTAGCATGCATGAGGCCCTAGGTTTGATTCCCCAGCACTGCTCAAATCAGGTGTGGCCGTGCAGATCTGTAATCTGAGCAGCACTGAGGCTGTGGAGACAAAAGGATCAGAAGTTCAAAGTCATTCTCAGCTATACAGCAAGTTTGAGATGAACCTGGACTACATACATTACCTTATTGAAATGAAATTCATTGAATAAAAGTAAAATTATATTAAAACAGCCTATGTAGCAAGTGAGTCATCTCCACATCAGTGTGAAGAATGAAAAAAAATTATGGGAAATAGGTAGGATCCCCAAGAATAAGCTAGTTGGCTGGGAAGCTGAATTGGCAAGCTCTGGGTTCAAGTGGGAGACCCTGCTCTGGATTCAAGTGGGAGCACCATCCAGGAAGACAGTTGATCTCATCCTCTGACTTCTACACACTCACCCACAGAAACACGATGCACACACGTATACCCACACATAGAAAAAGGTGTTTAGGAGTACAACATGGCACTAGATGTTTGACTTAGGGTACTGTGGACAGTTTACAAGGCAAATATGGGAAAATTTGACTAATTGTTGACTTTTGGGGTGCAGAGAAGAATGTTTTTATTTTCTCTACTTTGGTATATGTACAAAAATGTTTGAGGTTAATAGTTTTAAGGATTAAAGTAACTTGTTAAATATAATTAATCCTTATATAGGGAAATTTACCCTGTAATCAACTCCCTTATTTAAAGAGCATTTGAGAGATAGATAACTACTTCTTCAGCACCTCTTGAGAGTAGTGTAACTCCAGTTCCAGGGGATCTGACGCCCTGTTCTGGCCTTTGTAGACACCTGTTCATAATGTGATACACATAACTCACAGACATGCATACACATAAAAGAATAAAATCTTCTTATTGTTTTATTTTGCAAGATAAGTTTCTTTGTGTAGCCCTGGCTGTCCTGGAACTTGGCTGTACATAGGCTAGCCTCGAAGTCAGGGAGCTGCCTACTTCTGCCTCTCAAGTGCTGAGATTAAAGGCATGTGCAACCAGTCACTCCAGGCACCAAAAATAGAAAATTTTTAAAAAACAAGAAACAAAACGGAAAGATATCCATTAAGGGCCACCATTGAAAGCCATTTAAATATTCATATAGCAAATTGCATTTAAGCAGAAAATAATATTTGACTTAAAAACTAAGCACTGACTGCCTTCTTGTGACTTTTTTGTAGTGTACGTTTGCATAGTCTATAAATATAAAATTGATCTCAAAACCCAAATATATGGGGACAGATGGACCAGTTAAATGAAAAAATAAGAGAATGAATTTGTTTCCCAAATTTCCTGCAGTTGTTTGTATTTAAGACAGCTCTTCTGCTCATTCTCACCATGGCCTCATGCCTCGACTGAATGCTTTTGTTGCTCCCACAGGGGATGTACGGCATTGAGAACGAAGTCTTCCTCAGTCTCCCGTGCATCCTCAATGCCCGGGGACTGACCAGTGTCATCAACCAGAAGCTGAAGGATGATGAGGTTGCTCAGCTCAGAAAGAGTGCGGACACCCTGTGGGACATCCAGAAGGACCTCAAGGACCTGTGACTGTCCGGTTCTAGGCTGTAGAATCCAACCTCCAATGTCGCTAATCGTGAGCCTTTAGTCTTCGGCCTTGTCCATAGGTCACAGTTTGCTTCTCCCCTGACATGTGACATGAGCTCACAGATCAAAGCCCCAGCTCGTCGGGTGTTTGCACCAAGAGCTCTTGAACAAATAAAGTTAACTGTTGCAGCATGCTTCTGTGTGTCCTTTTCTCTGGGTTGCTTGAGACAGTGTTTCAGGACCTTTGTAGCTGGGACCAGCCTTGAACTTGATCTTCTGGCCTCACCCTCCCAGATGTTGAGATTGCAAGCTCTCCTTGTGTGTGCCTTGTCCAGTGGTTTCTGAAAAGTTGCCATAAGTTTCTTAAATGGTTCTTTCTACACCTCGAATGTCCCTAAATTCTGCCATCTCTGCTCCCGTAACTCCGCACCTTACAGGCAGCACCGGAATATTCAGTCATGTGTGTTCCATGATTTTCATGTTTTGAGAATATGGTTACAATTTTTTGAAGATTTTTAATTATGGTTATGTGTAGGTATGTGCACACCAGGCCACAGGCATCAGATACCTTGAAGCTGGAGTCACCAGGGGTGAGTCACCTGATGTTGGTGCTGGGAGCCAAGCAAGGGTCCACTGCAAGAGCAGTACATGCTTTTAACCAATGAACCATCTTTCCAGCTGTGACAATTTTAAGGTTATAATTAGAGAAGTAATGCAAGTTAGTGTGTGTGCACGCCTTTCATATAAAGTTCATTTTCTCTGAAGGGAAGAAACTTATTGTAAAATTGGAAAAGACTTATGTTGCAGTTGTCTTTGATAGTAAAGGAAAATGAATGCTTGGGCTGAGTTACCCAGACCCAGGTGTCAGGAAGACAGCACAATGGAGAAATGACAGAGAGAGAGAGATTGATATATGGGCTGTCTAAGACTCAGTTTGAGGGTGGTTAAGAGCCATCATAACAACCCTGGGTTTGCGAGTTGGCTCTGTTTGATTGATAGTGGTCTGGGCATATTTCCTGCTGTCTAATAAAACCTAGGCCTTAATTCCTTCATCCACGAACAGTGATGGTAATGGTTCTTTTTCAATATGAATGGTTTACCTTACTTATGAATGATTTTTTTTTCAGTGCCGAGGCTGAAACCCAGGGCCTTGGGCAAGCTAGGCAAATGGTGTGCCACTGAGCTGTATCACTAGCCCAAGAAGTATAAAGAAAATTACATAGAACTCTTAGTATAAGGTATGGTCATAATAGAGGCTAACACACAAGTAGGGCTTACTATTGCAGGTGTTATGCACAGGTTTCGATCTCCCAAGTTATAAGGTGGAATTTCTTCACCTTGGCACTGTGGATGCTTTGGCCTGGATGATACTGTAGAAAACTGATGGTGAGATATTTGGCACCAGCTCTGATGGTCACCTGACCTACCTGACAGGTGTCCATTGATACCATCCCTCAATACTCCAAAGATTTCTGTAGCCATCTCCAAATGTTCCCTGGGGGAAGAGACAAAGTCACCCTTATTAAAACCACTGCTCAGAAGATTTGCATGTCTATTTTCCCATCAGGAAATGAGAGGTGCGCAGAGATGACAGCCAGCCACTGAACAGCTAAGATTCAAGTCAGACCTGGTAGCTTCTCAACGCCTGCCCTCAAACCTCATGTGTTCTGTAATAAATGCCACTTCTTCATAACACATTGAAGCTTTGTTTCATGTTCCAACATCCCTGAGGACGCTTGTGTTATGGGAAGAGAGACTAAGACAGATTTTTTTCAAATCATATTTCAACCAAGACAGGTATTAAATTAATTTTTTCAAGTCACATTTCCAAATTGATGTTTGTATCAAGACCATTTCTATAAGTAGAGAAGACAAGTCTCAACACCAATCCTTGGTCATAGTTCCTAAGTAAATGCTAAATTTACAGTAAGCTGTTGGTTTCCAAGATTCAATTTATGGACCAGTTAAGGGTTTAAATGGGATTCTTGTTTTTGCTAGAGCTCCTACATAAAATGCTGCTGTGAACGTCTGCAGCTGAGGGCTGAGGAAGAAGCAGAAGCTGCTCATCTGGTTTTGGAACACTGTTCAGTGTCAAATAAAATGAAGCAGATTGTAGCAGGGAACCATGACACATTGAAAGAACTAAGCAACAAGTAAGTGTTCAAGTATCACCGAGTAAGTTACATGACAGAAGTGGAAGTCCATGGCTCAGGAAAACAAAATGTGTAAATATGCATTATATTATATGCTCCCATAAAAAAGATATACTTAATTATGTGTGGGTATGTGCACATTCATGAAGGTCAGCAAAAGGTGTCAGATCCTCTGGAGGTGGAGTCAAAGGTGGCTGTGGGTGCTGGGAACTGAACCCAGGTCATCTGCAAGAGCAGCAAGCACTTTCCTGTGCCATCTCTTAGCCCTATTTTATATTTAATACAGAAAGGGGACACTAGTCCAGATGTTAAAAATTCATAGCTCTCCAAATGCATGTAATCATGGTGTCAGATTTTTCCCTTTTAATTTTTCTTAGTCTTTGTTGATATAGGAGATTAAATTGAGGACCTTGCTCATGCTAAGTATGTATCCTTCCCCTGAGCCACAGTTCTAACCCCATAATCAGACTCTAAAATGTAGCAAGTAATATAGACTAAGTAACATTTGGAAATGACATAAATTGTGAACCAGTACTTCTATGCTGTTACTGTAAGAATAGCACAGTGGTCAAGTCCAAAGTGCTGTGCCAGTCTTGAAAAGCAATCTTTGCGAAATGATAGGAAATAATTTATAAACATTTAGGAATGTGGAGGGGATTATGAATAACCTGAAAGTATGGCTGGGAAAAAGTGTGGCATACATTAGTGTCTCACCCTACACGGGGAAGGAGGGGCAAATATCTGTGCATGGAGGCTTTAATGTATTTGGAGAGATGGCCCAGAGGTTAGGAGTGCCGGCTAGAGGACCCAGATTTGATCCCAGCACCCACATGACAGCTCACAACGTCTCTGACTCCAGTTCCAGAGGATCCAATTCCCTTTTCTGGCCTCCTCTGGCACCAGGCACATACATGGTATCATGGTATACAGACACACATACAGACAAAACATCCATATACATAAAATAGTTTTCATTTTTAATTAAGCAATAAATATATCTGGAAAATCCTTTTATGGCCTTGAAGTTTGGAAAGACTTCTCTAAGGTTCAAAGTCTGCCTTTTCATGAGGCAGGTTCTTCCTGGAGAAAGAGTGCACTGGAGACAGCAGCCGACAGGGAGATGTCAACTCATGGATCAGGCAAAGAGCCGGCCACTCAGTGTGTAAGAATTATTAAGATTTAATTTTGAAAACAAAATAGTGAAAAAATTCTAGGTGCTGTGCTTAGGTGGATTATTTTTAAATAATATCAGTTCAAACTGATATTAAATATGTGAAAAAATATTCATAAGTAAAAGGATATTGATAGACCACTTTCTCCCATAGAATATAAGAAAATAATCCAAACTATTTATTTTTTGAAACCTTTCCATTTATTTATTTATTTATTCATTCATGGGTGTGTGTGTGTGTGTGTGTGTGTGTGTGTGTGTGTGTGTGTGTGTGCGCGCGCGCATGACACAGTCCATGTGTGTGGAGGTCAGAGAACAACTTGCAAGAATTGCTTGATTGCTTGTCTACTTCAATCACCGTGTCCTGGGCACTGAACTTGGGTCATCAGGCTTGGCTGCAAGTGCCTTTACCTGCTGAGCCATCTCACAGGCCCTCGATTATTTTTTTGAACTCCATAATGATGTACAAACCATCATTTTCTTTTCCTATCCCTTGTTAATTCATCTGTGCTGATAGCAAAGTAAGACTTTACAAAGCCAAAACCAGTATCTCTTATTAGTTGATAGAGAAGGAACAAATTCTTGCATCTCCAGGAGACTGGAGTAATTTATTCTAAAACTGAGAAATTCCATTACTAAGGACCAGGGAAGAGCAGATGTATAGGTGGCACATTATTCCAAGATGAGTCTAGATTTGATTGAAAACAACTTTGCCAGAAATATAGAAAGCATGAAGGGTTTGAAGGGTTAAATAACACAGGGAATTTTAATCTCAAATGGGGCTCGGGGAGGGGTGGGGGTGGGAGGGACCAGACAAAAGGCTGTGACGATGCGTGCCCCCCCTCTCATTTATTTTGTCTAAAAGCTATTTAGCTGCCTGTATTTCAAAACTCGATGGTTGTCAGGTTTGCCCCCTGGCCTTGAGGAAGGTGAAGGCTGCTTGGAACGTGAGCCTCCCACTTCATCCTAGCAGCTGTTGCTTTCAATTCCCCCAGCAACATGAATGATTCTTTCTAATCAGCTGAATATTTATAAGAACAACATACAGGGTATTTTTAACAGTGCTTAAAAATAGCTCATACCTCCTAGCTCTGTGCTTTGCAAACAGGCGCCATGAGCTGCTTCCTTAACATTTAAAATGTATTAAAATTATTTCTATTATCATTTCTGTCTTTAATACTAACATACAGCCAAAGAAGAAGAACACTGACACAGCGCTTATCATAAATAGGCATTTGATCAATGGCTCAATTGTGTGTTAACAAAATGAGTTTTGATATTAAAAGTCAGTAGGAGTGGTATTTGCAGGGAGGGGGTTGGCAAGGGTAGGAGGCAGATAAGATTGGGTGGGGCTATGATCAAAATGCACAATGTACATGTATAAAGTTGTCATAGAATAAATTTAATTTTTTAGATCCCATGGTAACCCTACATGTCAAGGAAATATTCATTTAGATAATGTCAAAGCATAGTTTATCTGTGCTAACTTTTAAATAGTTTTAAGTTTATTCTGTGTCTGTGAGTGTTTTTACCTGCATGTATGTCTATGCACCACATGTATGCCTGGTGCCCACTTAGGCCAGAAGAGGGTATCAGATCCCCTAGAACTGGAGTTATAGAGGGTTGTGAGCCACCATGTGGATGCTAGGAATTGAGCCTTGGTCCTCAGGAAGAGCAACCAGTGCTCCTAACCACTGAACCCCCCTCCAATCCCCTTAAATTCAACAATGTATTTATAAATCATTATAAATGACATGACTCATTTCAGACACTTCCTTCAACTGCCTTGATTGTAATAAATAAGGTCATTTATATGTTAATAACACAAATGTATTTGGGCACCCAAACTCATAAAGATAAGAACAGGATCTACTGAGAAATTAGTTTTAAACTTAAGAACATGGAGAATAGAATGAAAACTCTTTCCTCTTTCCTCCAGACAGATAAGAAGCAGGAAGCAGGAGCTGGAGACAGCTCAGTGGTTAAGAGCATTCGCTGCTCTTGTAGAGGACCCAGGTTGGGTTACCAGCACCTGCTTGGCAGCTCACCACTATCTGTCACTGCACTGATGCTCTCTTCTGACTTCCATGGACACCAGGGATGCACTTGGTACACATAGATACATGCAAGCAAAACACTAATCCACATGAAATAAATAAGCTTACAAAAAAAAAGGAGAAGCATGAAGCAAATACCGAGGGTGAATTGTACTATAATGAGTACTAAGTTATGACAGCATTCAGTTTTAACCTTAGTTATTTTTTTAACTTGACTTTCTCATTATCCAATGGATCATTGAAAACAGTTTTAAACAATGTTTTAAAAACCCAAGTGCATTGAATATATTGAGACATCATACTAAGTTGTTCCCTAATGCTCAGCTCCAGACCATGATTCCCCCAGGTTCTTCTTCAATCATTCCTTTCTCACTGCAGGTTGATGAACCCTCCTCTGTCACAGGCCCAGTCATGCCCACATGCTTCATTACCTCAGAAATACCTGCTGCTCTGTAAAGTTTCCTTGAACTTTACAGTCCAAGGTTGGACTTTACACTTCAATTGGTTATTTGAGTTGCCTGATACAACACAGAGCTGGCTAGGATATAAATTCATACTGCTCATAGCCTTAAGCAACACAACTTGAGACACAAGGGAGTTCGAATCATTTTCAAGATGAAAATTGCTATTTCAAAATCTAGACAGAAGTAAAGAGTATTATCTAAAACCATGCAAAGAACAACAGCAGCAAGCATCCCCAGACTCTGTTGAGCGTTATGCCTGACACTTATGTGATGAGGGATGGGGGCGGGGCGCAAGGATGGAAACAACACACTCTTGCCTTCACTGGGTTTGGCACTGAGCCAGCATTAAATATTGCCATGGAACATACTACAACAAAGACAATTGTAGATATGCCCCAGGACATGAAGGAGCATGAAGATTCAGCAAGGCTAAGGGACTAGTGTAAGAATAATAAGCAGCCATGACTACCCCAGTATCAGAGCTTTATTAGGAGGAAGAGGGGTGGGGGCAGAAGAACCAGGCCTAAGGGAGATGCACATGTGGAGAGCAGAGAAAAAGATGGTGCGGGGAGAGAGAACAGAACAGAAAGAGAGGGTGGGGTCTGAGTCCCGGCTCTTTAAGGCTCAGGTGGACTTACAGAGTTATGCCACACATGTGCCAATTGTGTAACCATGCCACACGTATGTAATCACCAGTGCACACTGATGATGTAAGACACAAGACCCCTTGTCAAGCTCCTGAACTGTGCATGTGCAATCATACAGCTGGAGCGCAGCAGAATCCTAACTAGAATTTAGGAAAGCTTTGGTCTAGGTGACATCTGGCTGAGTCTCAAAAGGTGAAAGATGAATTGGCCATGTGTAGGATGAATGACACACAGACTATTACCTGCAGAAGGGATATTATCAGGGCAGGAAGAAAAACTGGCCCTGGTGTGGTTTGGGATATGGTGAACCTGGAAACACTGGGCTGATGAGTCTGAGTGTTAGAAGGCTGGAGGAAGTGTTGGAATCACAACTGCAGAGACTGGTCACTTGGAAAAACTGCAGTGGCCCAGCCACACACAGGCATTTCACAATCTGGGGGGAATGCTGACAGTGTTTGAGATCTTGAATGTTATGACTTTCAGGCTCCCTGGATTTGTACTTTAAAGAACGTATTCCTAGTAAACTCTGAAAGAATAGCATTTACATATTTTATCATAAATATTGGGGGCTGGAGAGATGACTCAGCGGTTAAGAGCTCTTGTTGCTTTTGCAGAGGACCCTGGTTCAAATTCCAGTGCTCACATGGCAGCTCACAACTGTCTGTAATTCCAGTTCAAGAGGACCCAATGCTGTCTTCTGATCCTTCTTGGGCACTGGAGAACAGAAATACATGCAGACAAAACACTCATATACTTAAAATATAAATAACTGTAAAAAAAACCAACATGAATATTGGGAGGATGGAGGGAGTGAAGTAGATGCAGTGCTTGTATATACGATTCTCAAAAAATAAAACTATTAAATAAACTACCTTCACCTACAGTAAAGCTTAAGCTTCAAATAACAAACATTATCTTCCTTTATTCATGATCTGGGAAGCAACTGTTCTGGTTTGATTATAGATGAAAGTACTTGACTCAGAAAAGAAACACTTAGGTCCAAAAAGAATGGGCTTCCCAGGAAGGGGCCTCTTGGTCCTGCCTGGCAAAGGGTTATCAGTCTTCTTCCAAGCTGAAATTGTGTCTCTGCATTTTCCTTTTCTTCCCCTCTCCTTTTAATGTTTTTCAAATCTTCTGTTTTCCCTGTAAGTAATTCTTACTATCTTTCACCTGTGACAGTTGACATTTTACTCAGGCTTGGTGTCCAGAAGGAGCCCAATCTTGTTTTGGGATCTGTGTGAAGGACTAACTAGGCACCAGGACATGAGTCAGGTGAAGATGTGGAAGGCACAGAGAAGCCCAGTGGGGGAAAAAAAAACTAGTGAGATAATTACACAGTGAAGTAATTACAAACAGCAATCATTACAAAGCACAAGGCAAGGTAATTAGGAACAGTAATCATGAGAGACAAGATTTGGAGGAGAATGTTCAAACTGCCAAGCAAGAGTCTTTAGGAAGTGAAGTGGTCTATTTTGGGGCTCTCCTCTGAGATTACAATGGGCCCAAAGGTAAAAGAATGTGAGATCATCCAAAGCAAAATGTGCCTTAGTGGTCAAATGGATGAGCAGTTCCATGGAAACTGTTGCCAGGGTCCAGCAACACGCTACTGATGAGGCTTAGACTGGGACAGTGCTGGCAGAAAAACAGAGAAGCAGGCAGTTCTGGAGAATTCTACAAGGCTAAATTAACAGAACTTTAAGTGATAGAAGCAGTTGTCAGGCCACTGAAAGCTGAGAGCAGATTTGCAGTTGAATTTCCCAATGAAAGGTAGCCTCCAACCCTTCTAACTTTGACCCTATCTGTGATGGTTATCTCTAATTATCAACTTAACACAACTTAGAATCTCCTGGGAAGAGAGTCTCAATGAGGAATTGTCTACTTTGTGTTGGCCTGTGTAGGTTACTTGATGGGAACACTCAAGTCTACCATGGGTGGCACCATTCCCTATGCAGGAGGTCCTGAACTGTATAAGAGTAGAAAGATTGAGCAGAACACAAGCAAGCAAGTGAGCCTATATGCATTCATTTCTCTGTGTTCTTGACTGCAGATGTGATAATGGTTGTGTCAAGCTTTACTGTGGCTTCCTGGAATGATGAAGTATATTCTGGAATTGTGAACTAAACAAAACTTATCCCTGGTTGCTTTTTGTCATGGTATTTTATCACAGCCACAGAAATGAAATGAGGGCATAATTCATTGACTTTGTCCTGGGGTTGTCACTTAGGAAAGACTACAGTGTCAGAACAACTCTCCCAGAATTGCTGTATGGACCAAACACTTAATAGACAAAAGACACCTAATACATTGCAGGGCACATCTGGATGCTCTAGGAAGGTCTGGTGTTGTTAGTTGATTTTGGACACTGTAGACAAAGAAGGAAAAACCCTATAGCTCTGAAATGATAAAGTTGCATTCAAACATGGGTAAAATTTGTTTAGAATTAATCATCTAAAGGCATGGAGTCTTTTTAATACAAACTAGTAACAATCCATGAGAAGTGATTGGATACTTGCCTAATAGGAGAATATCTTCCTGTCAGACCTTTTACTAGTCTTGCCCTAAAATATGGTGAAAATGGAAAGGAAAAAAAGCAAGAAATTCTACCCAAGACCTAAATTGCAGAATCCAAAATAGCTACTCAGACACTACAGAGCCAAGCCTAGCATTACAATAGCGTAAGAAGCTATCCCTGGGACAGAAAGAG
>CABHPR010153319.1:0-28237 GCA_902168415.1 Peromyscus melanophrys
GTGAGTGACTGAGAAAGACACTAATGTTGACCAGTGCCCTCCACATGCGTATGTATACACATATACATGTATACATGGACACACCACACACACACACACACACACACACACACACACACACACACACACACACACAATTTTCTCAGTACTTACTATGGGCTAAACATGTAGGCTGGGGCAGTGGCTGCTGAGATCAGTCTGATAAACTCTCCCACTAAGTAGGAAGGCGAGATCATCTTGATGACTGCAATTCCAGAGAAGCTCAAGTCTATCACAATAACAGCTCAGCCATTTACTGTTCCTTACCACCACACTGCAGGGAAACATCCAGCCATTCTGTCTCCTTAGGGCTAACTATATGAAATGCACTAAGACCTGGAAAATACTATAAAACACTGATCATTCCGGTCCCATTCCCACCTTCAAAGTCACTTACAGTAATGCTCGGCTACCTGGATGCAATTTCAGCTGCACTAAAGGAGGTGGGGAAGGGGGTTCCAAATGCCATGCTATTGCAGTATAATAAAAGCAAAATGGATCACTAGAGGGCCATAGGGTTAAAATGTCATAAAAGTTGGGGCAGGATATCAAAATAATATGGCCAAAACCATTTTCTAAAATCATAACCATCAAAAATAAATGTGATCATCTCAACACATGGGGGATTTTGGAGATGAAAGGGCATGGGGCTTCTCAAAGTCAAACACAGGCCAGGGTCATCTCCTCAGCCAGCAGGTGTCCAGTGACTTCCTTTCTGGGAAGCCCAAGGCTTCATCTACACAGGTATGGTTCCTCTGTGCTCTGCAGGAGGTTGACTCCAGGAGGAATGGTGTCTCTGGGTGCCGTGCCTCTGCTCTGCAGAGTTGAGAGTCCTGGGGATGGTGGGACCAGAGTGTTTACCTAGAATAGTCTCACAGTGCATAGCTGGACAAAGAATGTCATCAGAGTCAGGTGGGAGCCAGTTCAATGCCAAACTGCTGATCCTACAAGGATGTAAACAAACCAGTTCCCAAGCCTTTGCCCTGGGAACAAATTGGGATTCTTGACATGATTAGCAAGGCAAAGTGTTCTGTAGGAGGTAATACAAGGGGAGAAGTGGAGGAGGCTCTATTGGAGGCAAGGGTGGTATTACAGACAGGCATCCAGTGAGGGTCACCCCTGTTGAGAATCATGTGGCTTCCTGATAGGCTAAGCCAAGGGCTGAGGCTGAAGAACCATAAGCACCCTTCATTCCTTTTATCAAATGATCCCTGGAGGAAAGAGACCAGCTACTATTGCAATGAAAAGGGAATTAAGGAAGCCACCTCCCCTGGCCCCAGGATGTTTGCCTCTGCTAGGACGGAACCCCTCTCCCTTTGGCACACTTGTCTCTGCTTTGCAGAATCAGAAAGAAACAACCAAGGCCACAGAGCTTCGGCTCCATTTATTATTGCTTAGAAATGGCACTGCAGAATTTCTCAGAGTCAGCTGCACGGTGTAGCCATTCAACGCTGCAAGATGATTCATGGGGCAACAGAGCCACTGTCATTGGAGACAGTCAGGAAACACGGCAGGATGGAGAGAACACAACTCTCCATGGCCCCAGAATTTATCAAACCCAAGCTCCGGGCCTGGCAGAAGGAGGAGAGCATCCAAAGAGAAGATCACAGCACTAAGGGAAAGGCACCAGATCCCTCGGGAATACATGAGCCACTGCAAACCAGAGAAGGAAGAATGAGTCGAGGGGAATCCCCACCTCTGTCAGATGTAAGGAGTGGAGCCCATGCTCAGCCACTCACCCCTAGATCAAGAACACCCCGAGTGCCCTGTGGGACTCACTGTGCCAGAGACACAGCCTCTCTCCCTGAGGGATTAACTCAGGGCTGGCCAGAGAAAATATACAAGAAAGAGAATACAGATGTAACCATCCAGGCAGGAATGAACATATTCTAAAGAAATTTGTGTCCCTCCTTTTGGCTGTTAAATTATTGAGACAATGGACCCCACAAAATTGGCATTCCCCCAGGAATCTCATGCCAGGAGAAGGAAAAGACTGGGTCCCTGTTACCAGCCAGAGAGGGGGCTCATCTCCAGGATGGAGATTTCTCCCAGTTCCACAACTTGTCAGAATATCTTGCAGAATAGAGCCTTGAGATTATGAACAGGACACTCGTAGGCCAAGGCTGTTTAGCTATGTCTGCCCGTCAGTCTCTATCCTAACTTCAACCTCATGTCAGGACTCTGAAGGGGGACTTGCAGGGTAATGGTACCTCTTTCTTTGTTGCTCTTCCCCTTGTGGCCACATTTAATACATTTCCTTTCTCTGCTTTTCCTGATTACCTGTTAAATTCACCTCTAAGGACAGGAAGTTGAGTCCAGGCCTAGTCTCTGACCCTAACAGCTCCAGCAATGCAGAGACCCGTGTTTATGGTATCTACTACCATGTGGCTGAGAGGAATATTTGTGTTTGTGAGCACACCCTAGAGAAGCAAGACTTATTTGAAGAAGACATTGGAAGGTGTTGCTTCTAACAGAAAAATTATGTATAACCCATAATTAGACTTGTTCCTTCTGAGAATACTATCTTTTTTGAGTTCCTGATTGTGATTCCTATTCTCCCCTTAAATGTCCCCTGTATAAATGAATAGAGGTCATCACCTCTCATCCTCAGTCTCCAAGCCACCTTGCATTGCTAAGCTTATGTCCTACTGTGCTGTAGTAAAGCAATAGAAGGTAGATTGCGCATCTTGTGCCCCCTCCCCATTCTTCATCCTCCTCTCTGGACCCCAGGAAGCTGGCTAGGAAGTAAGGCATCATGGGGCTTCCATACTGGGGGGAAGGAAGAGGGGTGCTCATTCTCCCAGCACCCTCCAACTGTGGTATCTTTCTGGAGCCCTAGAAGGTGGGCTCCCTGCAGGGATTCCTTCCTCCCAACTCCCGTTTCCTAGTGTCTTCTGCCCTTTTGGGTACTGGGTGGAAGGAATCCCTGCAAGTCTAACACTTGGGTCTTGTCCTGTCCCTGGCAACTATCTACACCCTACTCACACATCTAGAAATTGTCTCTTTATTAAACTCTGGGGAAAAAAACCCCAACAACCTCTTTCAGTTTAAGAGAGCCACCTGCTTCCCACAAGTGTCTTGCTTTCTGATCTCAGAGAAACAGGGAAGGTAGAGAAAGTGAGTTCAGAGGTAGAGGTGAACCCAGGAAAGCCCCAGTTTGCATTTTTGCATTCATTATATTTAAATAATGAAGACAGCCAATGAAATAAATAGCTCATCAGTGGCATTTTTACACACCTTAAGTGAGCAATCACAGGCATTGTATAATTAATTCCCACTTACCACCCTCGGCTGCTAAGACTTTCTCTGGATGTCTGGCCCCTGCAGTTTTCAATGGCAGGCACAGAGGTCTCCACTCTTTGCTGCAGATTCCAGGCATGCCAAGAGGTGTCTCCATTAAACCCTCATTGTTGTTTAATTATCTGGCTCTGAGCTGGTGCCCTGTTTCTTGTCTTCCTGTCCTTCCAGAAATGCAGCAGTGGCTGATGCTTCAGGACAATGAATGAGCCTGTGACATTTGTCTCACCCAGGCTGCTGCCCCACCATGAGATGACAGTTCTTCAGGCTTGCCCATGTTCAAGCATACATACATGCATGCACAGGGAGCGAGTTACACAGCATGTGCCCTGAATCTGTACAACAGCTTCCTGCCAGCATGCATGGAGATTGGTCCAGCACTGGCTTTCCTCCACAGTGACTTGGTGACACAGATCTCCCCCGTCTCAAGACACTTTATGGTATTCAAGAGCCTGTCTTGGCTGCCTTCATCTACCCCAAGTCGCCTGCAAAACCCTTCATTTTTCTTCCACCCTAACTTTCCTTTTCTGGTCTAGTTCCCTCCATGTTTTGACAGCCGCCCATAGGAAACAAGCTGTTTCCACTAGAACTGAGATGCCCGTAGCAGAGGGAGGTCTGAAAAGCAACCCTCACAGGGAAGACATGCTCCTTGCTTCTTTTCTGCCCCTATAGATTCTGGCACAGTTTTAGGCTCGCACAAGGAACTCAATCCATTTTAATTGAGACCCTCACACAAAGGACAACATAGTCCTAGATTGTTCAAAATAGTCCCTGTTTCAAGACCAAGAGGCCTAAAGTCCCATATGAACTGGGATAGCGGGTCACACATCTTCGTACACTGTGTAGGCTGCTCTTGGGTAGGTACTCCCAAAGCACAGTCTTAGGTTGGGAGCTTTGGGTTGACTGAGGACCTGGGTAATTCCTGTGAGGGATAGAGGAAGCAGGGCAACTCAGGGAAGAGGCTGGGTGGGAATTGGAGCTTGGTTCAAAGCCAGCCTCCTCTGATCTCACAGGGAGCTCTTGGGTGTGACTGACATCACAGGTCTCCCACTGATGTAAAGCGAGGGCTCTGAGACAACCCGTCCATCATCTTCTGGCTTCTGACCACATCCAGGGTAGGGGCAAAGTGTGACAGCTTTGTAACCCAAATACAATGGGCACATCATTGAGTTTCTGGCCACCAACACTCCAGCATCTGGGTGACAGGGGGACTTGCCAGTGCAGAGGATGTCGGGGAGGCACCAGGAGTACCCCTAGACAAGGAGGCAGCCTGGTATGGGGAGGGCGCCAAGAAGATACCCTTGACAGTTGTTCCTGCCAAGCTTCAGCGTCTTTACAAAGCTGGGTTGGTCTTAGCAACCTGGCTTGCATCCTTGCAACTGACTGGAGGCCAAGGACCTAATCCCTACCTGAATTCGCCAGCTTTTTCTCCAGTCCTAATCTTAACCTTGTTCTTGTGTCCTGCCAATTGGCATTGTGCTTCCAAGGCCCTGGGCCTTGGAGCTGTGCTCCCTAATGCCAGCCCAAGCCTAAATAACTCCAAGCTTCATCTTCCTGCAGCTTCTCTGTCCTTTAGATGGACTCACTGGGCAGAGGTACAGACTTATGGAGTTTCAGGTCTCTAAGCTCTGAAGGCAGGAGACACTCCGCCCAGGTATCCTGGTCTTGCCTAACCTCAACAATGGCTTTAGCTAGCTGCAGCTTTGTGGCTGGCCTAATTGCATTCAAACAGAGTCAATATCACAGGCCTTTTAGAAATGTAGGTTTTAAAAACATCCAAAAACGCAAGCCTGGTGGCACAGGCCTGAAAGGCCAGCCTCTAAGGAGGCTAAGGCAGAAGGATTGAAAGCTCAAGGCTTATCTGAATTATACAATGAGTTCAAAGCCAGTCTGAGCAAATTATCTTAAGGAAGGAAGGAAGGAAGGAGGGAAGGAAGGAAGGAAGGAAGGAAGGAAGGAAGGAAGGAAGGAAGGAAGGAAGGAAGGAAGGGAAGAAGGAAGGAAGAAGGGAGGGAGGGAGGAAGGAGGGAGGGAGGGAGGAAGGAAGGGAGCATTAGAGATGTACACTCAGGGACAGAGACCTTTCTTAGCATGAGTGAGTGTCTTTAGGTCAATCGCTGATCTCTCTGTCTCTGTCTCTGTGACTCTCTGTGCCCCCTCTTCTCCCCCTCTTGTAGCAGGAATCTTAAAGGTACTTATTAATAAAATCAAACCTGAGGCCAGGTATTGGGGTGAATGCTGGAAGATCAGAAAAGCAGAACAAGCCACAGCAACCTCACCTCGCCAATTCCTCAGCTGATCCTGTTTCCTCAGACTGGAAGTTTCTGAGTTCTCATCCGAATGGCTCTCAGCTGAACTGCTGCTCCAAAGCCTGAATGCTTAACCAGCCAAATACTTCTAGTTTCTGGTCTTCGTGCCTTATATACCTTTCTGCCTGCCATCACTCCCTGGGATTAAAAGCTCACTTCTTGGGATTAAAGCATGAGTCACCATGCCTGGCTGTTTCCAATGTGGCCTTGAACTCACAGAGATCCATGCCTCCAGAAGGCTAGGATTAAAGGTGTGAGTGCCACCATTTTCTGGCCTCTATATCTAGTGGCTGTTCTGTTCTCTGACCCCAGATAAGTTTATTAGGGTGCACAATATTTTGGGGAACACAATACCACCACACCCTCTCACACACACGTAAACACACATGAATCTGAAATAGACACCATAACCCTTGCACCAGGTGCTATGATGCTCAGCCATATCTGTGAAGCCCCATGCCTTCTGTATCCCCAACATTGCATCTCATTGCCAGGACATTTGTTCACATTTATAACCACAAAATGCTGCTCTTCTCTGGCAACTGAAGGTCTGAAGGGGAGAAATTAAGTGTGCATATGTGGTGTAGGTATGTGTTCATTCGTAAGTGTGCATGGAGGCCAGAGTTGGCATCGTGTGCTTTCTTACTGCTCTCCACCATATTCTTTGAGTCAGGGTCTCTCATTGAACCCAGAGCTCACTGATTAGGCCTGCCCCAGCAAGCTACACAGATCCTTCTTTCCCTACTTCCTCAGCACTGGGGTTATAAACATGCACTTCTATGAGCCTGCCTTACATGGGAACTGGAGATCCAAACTCAGGTCCTTATGTTTGCTCGGTGGGCACATTACCAATAGATCCATCTTAAAATCTACTCTGATACTCTGGAAAGCCCTCAACCTCAACTAAAGGGAACTAGTGTATACATAGCCCAGCTCCCTTGTCGCTCTGCAGGGATAATCTGTGCATGTATTTTACATCAGAGTTTCCCATAGAATGGATCTCTATCTGCATATGAGGTACCTGACAGGCTCCTATTTGCTATAATCTTTCCTAGTCTTGTTTCCCAACCTGAAGGCTTATCTCAACGTCCCCCCTCACAGAGCTCATGTTTTGGGCATGCTACTTGGGGAGTGGTTCCTCCAAGGGAAAACTAGAGAAGCTGAGGCCAGCCATCACGTGTCCTAGACTTCCTAAGTGGCTGCCTGCCATATGTGGGAAGCTCTTTGGTATACACCTCCTAACTGGATCCAGTGGCCCAGCAGAGAAGCCATAGGCTGGTCCAGGCTCCTCCTAGAGAGGTAATGGCCCCAATAGGATTCATAGGCCCTTCCAGCTGTCTCTGGGGGCTGCTTGATCTTGGGAGGTGATTTAATCAGGGATTTGATTGTCCTACAGGCGATTTGGTGGTGCTCATACTCTTCTCTGCTCGCCAGATTCTTTCACTGTGTTAGACTACAATTTCAAGTTCATGTCAGTTGGTGCTTAATATACCTTACCACCAGGCCAGAAGTGAGGAACCTCACATCAGAGCCAGTCTTCACAACGTCCCTGCTCCTTCTGGAAGCTTTTCCTTTGTTCCTTCCTGGACTCTCCACTCTTTCCAGAAGTTTCCATTCCTTCTAGAGGCCTCCACTCCTTCTTGAAGCCTCCACTTGGTAACTGTGGCTGTCCCCGGGATCCAGCACAGGAACAGAGGGACAGGAAGATGGCTATGTCAGAAGTCTAGGCTGTGCAAAGGTGGGGTGCTCTGCCATTCTTCAGAGGTTGCTCAGGAGCTAACTGCACAGCCACCCAGCCAGAAACAGTCCATACCTTCTCCTTGAACCTGGGTCCCACCTCTGCAGACCACCAATCTGCCTATCCCTGTGTCTACTAAGGCCTCCCCTAAGAGGTCTGCTAGTCAGCCCACCCTCAGCAGAGCCCAAACTTGATGCTTATTCTCACACTCCAAGTTGACCCTCTCCCATAGGGTCCCACCATCTTGGCAAACGGCACCCATGTTCCCCACATCACTAGTGGGGTGCATCTTCAGATCTTTCCATTGCTCTCACCCCTTTCGTTCACTCTATTCACAGATTCATCCACTCTCCTCTCACTTCAGCCACTGGAGTCCCACTGTAATGCCTTACCCAAAGTGTGTGACAGCCTGCCAAATTCCTTTGCTGCAGCCACTCACGGCAGAGGGTGGAGGCCTTCCAAATAGAGTTCACTAGAGCTGCTCATGACACAAGGGCCTGCAGGAACCATCCAAGCCACCCTTCCTCTTTCCTCTCCTTGTGGCTCTGGCATCATGACAGGCTCCCTCCCACCTCAGGCTCTCCAGTGGTGCTAGTCCCTCGGTCTGAAACACTGACCAGAGGGTTTTTCTACCTCCATAGCCTAAAGCATGCCCCTGCACCCCGCTTGATTATTTCCTACTCTTCTATTTTTACCACTTAGGGCATTTAGTATGGTCTGCCACCATTTATGTCTTGCCTGTCTCCTGCTCCAGGCCATAAGCTATTAGCCTCAGCTTCCCTACGTACAGCACCCTGGCCTAGCACACACTGGGTCATGCATGACTTTTTCTTTTCTGCTTAGCAGCTTTAAGCAACACACAGTCATGGTCTCCTGGTTTCCGTAATGCATCATTCAGATGGCATCTTGCAGGGTCTCTGCTCAGAGCCTCCCTGGGCTATAATCTGGCTGTTGGCAGTGCTGGTTCTCATCTGGGGCTCAGGATTGTCTACCAGGTGGATTGGCTGTTGGCCAAATTCATGTCTTTGTATTAGAAGGTTCTTCTTGCTTCCTGATGACTATTGGCTGGATGCTCCCCCCAGCACCTTCAGGCTGCCCACAGCTATCTGCTACCCAACTCCTTCAGGCAGGTCACAGCACAGAGTTCTGTTTGCTTTAGGTCACCAGAGCACATTGCTGTGACTTCTCCCTGCTGACACCACTGGAGGACCTTGAGATCCACTCACCTAAAGGGTATTGACCCTGGTTATTATCAGCAATACACAGAGTAGTGTTTGACTGAGCAGCTCTCTTGGGGCCCTGGGTATAGCCAGAGACCTGGGAGGAGTCTATAACAGGGCTGGGAATCTCAGAGGACCACATTAGAACTCTGCCTCCAGAGTGATGGGTAAATATGTGCTGAATGGAAAAAAGGAGGCTCCTGGCCATTTATTCATACAGGCAATGCTTCCAACCCCATGAGGCTATCTCTAGATACAAGACAGGCATTTGTTTCTTTTTAATCTGAGTGGGAAATATAGGAAAGGGAGGAAGAAGGTATCAAGCCTGGTGTTGGGAACTAAGGCTAAGGCTCCGCTTTGCTACCGCCTTGCAAAGCGAACACTAGTCGCTCATTTGGCAACTTGGACCCTTAGTTCTTTCATCTCTAAAGTGGGCATAAAATACCTACAACATAGAATGGAAAACACTACGTCCATTCGTGTATCCTTGCCGATGCACCCATGTACCCATGCACTCACACACCGATGCATCCATGCATCCACACATTCAATATCTCATGGACCCACGTACCTATGCCTCCATGCATTATCTGATAACAACAAAGAAGGAGGATAAATGTGCAAATTTGGGAATTCATCAAGCATCATTTTGCCCACCCCTGTTCCCATTCCTCACAGGAATACAGAGTGTGGAGGTCCAAAGGGCAGTAATCAGACACCCAGACTGTGTGGAATCACTCCAGAAAGATCAGGGAACAACTTTGAGTGCTCTTTTCAAAGAAAATAAAATCACTTGAGCCAATTTCTCAGCCTCATGCCTGAGCAGGCCAGCCAGGAACACTCAGCAAACAACTTTGCTTGCTTGGATTCTCTATATTAGTTCTCATTTTGGAGGCAAATGAAATTTGACAACTCAAGCAAGCTCACAGACATATCCAGTCCCCAGGAAGGGGCCAGCGACTTGGCCAGAAGCCTCTCTCATGGTAGGGGACATGTTCCTTTCTTTGGTACCTTCAGGCTGAAGTGGGCAGCTGATGATGCCATTGATCAGCCTGGTGTTAAAATCTGTCCTGTGTTGTGGGACTCTCCTGTTGCATCAGTGAGTACCCTTTGGTGACAAGTTAATTCCTCCGGCTGCTTGGGTGGAGAGCCCTCTCTCCACCTCCTGATCTCATCATCTGGCTCCATCAATCAATTCCCCTCTGAGACCCAGGTCGGCACACTCTGCCAAGGAAGGCTGGGAGCCTCGCCTTTGCCATTAACCCTGCCGAGATACTCGTTTTAATTTTCATTTGGCTCCAGGCCCATGTAAATGCTCAGTCCTGATCTAATTTCTAATTCATTTCTGTCACCCATCAAACGCACCCCAGGAGGAAGGTTTTAAAGATGTGGGTTTGTAAAGATCCAGTTTGGCTTCCTTCCCCTGTGGGGAGAAGCATGAGCCTTGGAATGTTTTCTCTGCATTGTTGCCTTTGGTTGGCTCCCAGGTCCCGAGATTGGCATCTGAGCCCGTTTCCTAGGTACACAGCCCATCCTGTGGCCATAAGACCCTATTCTTTTCTAAAAGAGGGGCCTCCCTGGTTCACTGCCTAGCAATGCCCTCAAACGGTACATACAACAAAGGGATGCTGTGAAGAAGTGGCTAATTCTGCTGGCTGGGGTAGCTATTTTCTGAGATGTGGAAAATAAGCAATTATAGAGATGGAGAGAGGGCGAGAGGGACTCCTGAGATAAACAGCATTTCAAAAGATGTTTCTGTTTCTTCCAGTGGGAGTCCAGATAGAAGAAGCTGTGGACAGGTAGGAGAGGGCAGCATTTGACCCACGCACGTGGTTTATTCAGCCCACAGAACATAAACATGTGGACAAATGAGCAGGTCCTGGTGACTGTGATGGAGGGAGCCAATGGCTTCCTCCCTTAGCTCTTCATGGGCTTCTTGTCCGATTCACCACAGTCTCCATACCCTCCGGACTCACGACTGACTCACCTTCCCCACCTGCACGGCCTAGCAAGCCTTGGTGGGTAACTTAGGACTCTTCGGTATACCAGTGGGATTAAGCCCTCAGACTCCAGAGCTGAACTCAGTGTTGGCTGTGCCCTGTCTGGGAGTATAAGCCATAGCTTCCTCAAGCCACTGTGTGCATCTGTGAGAAGACCATGAGACTCATTGTACCCCCCCTGTGTGGATGTGCTCTCAGGTAAGAGACATAGATATTTGGGAGAAGCTCAGCTCTGGCTCACAAACACTTCCTCTTGGAACTTGGCTCTGTTCTTCCATTTGTTGAATAAATGCATGTGAATGAATGGAATAGAAGGTGTGTAAATCCCTGTGGGCCTGAGCAGGCAGGACAGGCAGTCTCAGAAAAAAATATGGTGTTTGTTATCTAACTTAGGGCCATTGAGAGTAGAATAGGGCCTTAAGTAAACAAACAGAGTCATAACCTCGATAAGTGTAGATGTATACTGAGGCCCAGCTAGGCGGGAACATACTTACCAGTGGGATCTCAGCCCCATCACTTGTACCGGTCTCCTCAGCCTGTGTACTGCCTTCAGCACAACCTCCAGCTTATCAAACAAGAGGGTTGCTCACCTTCCCAGAGCTCGGAACGCTTACCATGCAGAAAAGGGCAGCAGCCGCCGCAGTGGTGACAGGAGCCAACTTTTCTTTTCTTTTTTTTTTTTTTTTTCTGAGCACACACAGACCCTGATGTTACTAAAGGCCACCAAAGGTCATTGCATGGCTTAGAGCAGCCTTTCCAGAACCTTCCATATTCCAAAGGTTTCGTGTCAATAATGTTTTCACCTGGTTCTGGACACAGTAATAAAATACTCAAGTCAGGGTAACTTACAGAGAACTGAATTTTTTTGGTTCAATGTTCTATAGGTTCTGAAGTTCAAGATGAAGGAGCCACAGCTGGACACAGAGGATTTTCTTGTTGCCTAGCAGGGAGGGGTGTGGGGCACTGATCGCTGTGGCTTAGATTTTAAATGTCTTTAGAAGGTTCCCTGTCTGAACTATAGGAAAGTGATAGAAACTTTAATAGGCGGGACCTAGTAGAAGGACTTCCAGGTATTAGAAGGTCTTAGTGGACCCCAGCCGCCTTCTTTCTCAATTTTGTATTCTAGTCTTGAGGCAAACAATTACTTCTATATACTGCCCTCCTCCTCCTTCCCTCCCTTTGTCCTGCCCCCCTTTTCTCCTTCTTGAGGCAGGGTCTCACTATGTAGCCCAGGCTGGCCTCTACCTCACAGAAACCCTCCTGCCTTAACCTCTGAACTTTCTTCTCTATAAGCTGATTACCGTGGGCATTTCATCACAGTCATGGAAAGTAGAGAACAAAGCAACCAAATTCATTCTTTTATCAGGACCCACTCTTGTGATAACACTCAAGGATAACCCAGAGCATTAATCACATCATGAATCTATCCACAGTTGCAGAGCCCTGTGACCTAATTACCTCTTAGAGGTGTCAACTCTCAACACAGTTGCGTTGGGGATTAGGTTTCTTATGAGAACTTTGGGGCCACATTCAAACCTCAGCAAGTAGGAAGTGTCTCATTGGTTTAGTTTGGAGCCTTTTTTCAAATCATTGGGAAAGCAGGGGAGGACTCTGGCTCACCAGGGGTGTCCCAAATTTCCTGTATAGTTTTCAGCACCAGAATTTGTCTTTTCCACCTGCTGAGCAAGATAGGCTCCAGGCCAAGAGGAACAGAACATCCTTTCCTGTGGCTGCTACTCCCACCCTGGAAGGATTCCCTAAGGCATCTTTTCAGGAACAGCTCAACTCCCAGCTGCCAGCAACAGGCCCCCTTACCTGTGGACAGGAAGCAGCTTTCTCCATCACTCCTACACTTAGCTCCACATTACAGGTCCAAGAATTGCCTCTCTGACAGATGGCTGGGCAGCTGACCAGAGGAGGAGAGCCCTTTTCTGATTCCTGCCAGCCTTGTTTATCCCAAACTGGTCACCTTGGCTAGTCTATAAACGAAGTGGTCCAGGCCATCTTGATGCAGCTGCTCACAGGGTGCTCGTTAGCTGAGAAGCAGGCGCTTCATCTTCCAGGCACTGTCAAGGAAGTATGCCAGGGAGCCCTGACTCCCCAAGACAACTAACTTCGTAAGAAAGTGGGGCTAAAGGAGGCAATGTGCCACCCATGGAGACTCCACCAGGCTTGAACCATTGTAGTGTGTCGGGAATTCAGCCCAGTGATTGACAAGAGCAGAGGAGACGGTAGAAATATGAAGGACTGAAGTAGGGAAACTGAGGTTGGGGCTGCTCCATAAACAGGCAGGGTCCTCAGGATCACGCACAGACCAGCATCTCTAACTAAGGATGTGCCCTTCGCAATATATGAAGGCAGGTGGATCAGAGCCTGGAAACAGGGGCCCGGTCTGGTTATACAGGAGCCAGAATCTAGTCCTCTGGAGGAAGCATTGGCCGGATAAGGGTCCAGCGAAAGGGAGGAATAGGTATCAGAGAGAGGTTTCATTCATACTCCAGCAGGAAACTAGATTGGTGGTGAGACAGGCAGGTTCAGCACACAGCCCAATCAGAGAAGGGTGAGAGCAGCAGTTGCAGAGACCTCACACAGCAGCAGCTATGTCTGGGCCAGGTCGCCAAGAGGCTACAGCTTCTCTCTGCAGAGGTTGGGGCACCTCAACCTGTGTTACAGGGCACTTCTAGGGTAGGCTCAGAGGAAGATGAGAAGTTCAGCAAGTGGGGCACAGGGTCCAGGTCTTCTCCCATGTGGCCCTGGTCTGAGTGTCACTACTTGCAGAAACACACATGACAGATCTGAGACAAACTGTCACAGCTGAGTGTTTGAGAGGTGTGTGTCGGATTCTTGCCCATCCCAGAGGCCTTGACCACAGCGGGCCCTAGGTCTGAGATAGGGCTTAAGTTAGCAGAGAGTGACAGGTGTGTGCCACCTGGAGTACCTAGGCACTCAAGAGTCACACTAGTCACTAAGGACACAGCTTGGAAATAAATGCAGGCAGGATGGCAGCAGAGGACAGGCTGTGTGACTGTATCTGGGTGTGTTGTAGTTACTTTTATCACGGCTGCAACAAAATACTTGAGAAAAACAATGCAAAGGAGGAAGGGCTTATTTGGCTCACAGTTGGAGGGTACAACCCATCATGGCAGAGAGGATGTAGTGGCAGGTGCGGAAGACAGCTGCTCACATCACATCTGCAGTCAGGAAGCAGACCGCGGATGCTGGTACTCAGCTTGCTTTCTTCTTTTCAGTCAGGCTCCCCACTTCATGGGATAGTGCTGTCCACATCTTAGTTTGCATTTTCCCACCACGTTGAACCCAATGCAGAAACTCCCTCACAAGCATGCCCAGAGGTGACTGTAGAATCCTGTCAGGTTGACAATCAATATTAACTATCACACGGTGTCATTCTCCAGACTACTGATGAACAATGCAGCATGCAGAAGCAACCCCAGGCAGCAACTGGACTCCTGCAGAACACGGTGTCTCATTACCTGAACCTCTAGGTTACCTGCCGGTGCTGTGCATGGGTAAGCCTGGGCCCGCTAGTCAAAGGACAGGGGTAGGCAGCAACGAGGTACCATAGCCTGAAGCAGACCAGGGAAGGCTGGAGCTGACAGCTTACATGGCTGGCTGTGTAAACACCTTTAAGCTGTCTGAATCTTGGTTGTAATTCCATTAGCTACATAGGATTCT
The DNA here is from genome assembly GCA_902168415.1 of Peromyscus melanophrys. Lineage (NCBI taxonomy): Eukaryota > Metazoa > Chordata > Mammalia > Rodentia > Cricetidae > Peromyscus > Peromyscus melanophrys. Next base: position 14,297 of record CABHPR010153319.1, read on the forward strand.
CCAAGCTTCATAAAACACAAGATTATTGGACTGTTTTTGCCTCTGCTTTTTAAATTTTTTACAATTATTCCAGCTGCATGCAAAGCTGTTGGTAGTTTTACAGCCTGGAATGAGTATCTCTTGTGTAGGCCAGCATCTTCAAAACATTAAACAATGATTAGACAGGCTCTGGGCCAAAGGATGATGGGGATTTTTCAAGAAGATGGAGGGAAACCTAGCAGCTGAAGCAAGGAGCCCAGGAACAAGAGTTCTATTTCATCATTCCATGGTGACTGTCTGACCAGCCATGGAAAGTGACAGTGACTCACAGGTCTGCAATCACTTGTCATTCATCTGGAGTTGAAGGTGTCTCTGGGTAGTGATAGGTGGTAAAAGGCAGAGGATGGAGCTCAATCCACTGTTTGTAGGACCTTGTATACCACCGATTACATGTGTATACATGCTCACTACTGCATGGTTGTGTGTACACAAGGCCTCATCCACACAAAAGCATTCACACAGGCATACACATATATGCATAAGCATGCCCAGTCATGCACATGAGTACATGTGCATATATACACAAACATACACACACACATACTGCACACATACTATTATTAAACATACTGCACACACACACACACACACACACACACACACACACACACACACACACCAATGTTTTACTGATTCAAAGGTTACAAGATTATCCATGGTTGATAGCTCTTCAATCAGCTCCTGAGTCTCAAAGCGTCTATGCCACATGTCTCTCCTTACTGAGCCCCAGGAAGGTTCCAGTGGAGGGGACAGCCCATCCTGCTCATGTTCCTTATTTCTCCTACTTCATTGGTTGGTCCCACTGCCCAGCTTTGCTCTCTCCAGAGGGGATGGAGTTAAAGAATGAGAACAGAGGTCAGATGAGTCTTTTGGAGTCAGAACACTATGCAGCATGGGAGGCAGCCTGTCTACTGGTCAAGGCCATAGTCTCTGAAGTCATGGGTTCCGCTGTCACCTCTGTGTGACTTTGGCAAAGTCACTTTGCTTCTCTGTGCCTGTTTTCTTGTTTTGTAGGCACGCTGATGGTGGCTCTTACCACTCTCAAGGGGCATGATGAATTTATGGGATACACTTAAATGGCCCTGGCATAGAGAAGTGCTCAGTGAGTTGGGGGAAGGACTCAGGCTGCCCCAGGGGTACTGGAGGTCACTCTAGCTGAGGACCAGGCTGGACAAGCAGTCCTGGCCTCAGGGAGCAGTTGGGTAGGAACTAGACCTGACACCCAGAGACCAATCTGAGGACCATTGCTGGCCAAGCCTGCCTGATGCCTTCCAGCAGAGCAGATCCTGGATTCTAGGCATCCTGTACCTAGGAGGGGGCTGAAGTCCTAGTCTGTGCTGGGGCTACAGAGCACAGGCCCACCATTTTCAGGTGTGTGGCTATCACTTTGGCTCTGGTATATGCTCCTCTGGAAGCGCTGGGAAGCTTGGCTGCCCAGAGATAACCAGATAAGGTGTCATCAAATTCCCCAGTAGCATGATAGAAAGCGACACCAAGGCCGACAGACTGGGTTCCCTTATCCATCCTTCTTGGTTGTGTGGCCATGGGCCCTGCTCACCCTTGTTTTTCCTGTTAACTTCTGAAACTTAGCTTTGTACCTACTCTTTTATCTGCAAAACTGGCCAAGTGGTTCCCACAAGCTACACACAGAGGTCCTGAGATGACCAGTGCTGGGTCGCTCTTAACCTGCCTGTCGTGGCTCATCTGTGGCTAAATGTCATTCTGCCATTCATGTCCAGCTAAAACAGCACGGTGGGAAGGACATGGGGGCACTGAGACACCCCCTCATCCGGCCTGCTGTGTGGGATGCAAAACGAAGGGCAGCTTTCAGGAAGCAAATGGCCCTACTTCTGATTATTAGCTAAGGAAACTAAGTAAAGCATTGAAACCCAGCCCAGGGTTGCCTAGCTGTGGGCATCATGCTCACACACAGTGAAGACAGGAGACGGGAGTGGGGAGAGAGCAAGGAGACAACCTGCGGAGGAAGGAGAAGCTCCAGCTGGAGGGAGAAGCAAGGGTTCCAGCCTGGTCCTCCCATGGAGACAGGGGCATTGCCAGGCTGCTTCTGCCTTCTCTAGTGTCCCCTTCCTCCCGAGAGCCAGTGTGACGTTTCATCTTCACTGACAACTTGGCTGGATAAAATCACCCTGGAAACACCTCTGGGTGTGTCTGAGAGGGTGATTAAGAAAGGTTTAACTTAGGAGGGAAGACCCACCCAGAATGTAGGTGGTACTATCCCCTGGGCTGGGTCCTTGGCTGAAAAAAATGGAAAAATGTAAGCCAAGAAGTAAACACTCATCTCTGTGCTTCCTAAGCACAGAAGCAGTGTGACCAGCTGCCTCATGCTGCTGCCAATGTGCCTCCGCACAGGATGGGCTGCCACCAAACGGTGAGCCGGAGGAAACTCTCCCATCCTTAAGCTGACCTGTAAGGCATCCCGTCAGAGAAACATGGAAATTCATTACGTTGATGGACTGGGTTTGAGTCTGCAGGCTCTTGGTGGTCTGTCTGTCACTATGACACTGAGGGACAGCTCTGTCCCACTTGTCACTTGCATCCTACCTAGTTCTATGGCATCTCCTGGCAGTGTGAGCAAGGGAGATCACAGCCTGGGAGAGAGGGACAGGAGCTCCAGAGCCCTCGAGGCCAGGACATGCTGAAGCCACCATTCTCGGGTCTGCAAGCAGAAGTAGAGAGCAAGTGTTAGGGATGGGTGGAGGCTGAGCAAATGTCTGCCAAATCAAGAGCAGACGGAAGCCTCCAGGGAACGGGATTCCTAAAAGAGGAGTTGACATTACCATTCCTTTGATGTGCTTAATAACAAAATAAAGATTAACTTTGAAATTTAAGTGGCAGGAAAGAAGGGCATATGATTTATCAAAAGAGGATCTGAATTCATAAATGAGACAAACAGAGAACATGGAAAGAAGCCCTTTCTTTTTGTTTGTTTGTTTGTTGGAAGCGAGGTTAGGCAAGCTGTGGGACAGGATGCTAGCTGTGAGGGGATCTGAAAAAAATCGCTTTTACCCAGAACCTGGCTCTGAACCTGGGACTGGGATACTGTGAGGCATGCATAAGCTCACAGAGTATTCAGTCATGTGATTTGAAAACCTCCTAAAGGAACCAATGAAGAAAATCAAAGGCAGAGATAACTCCATAGGATGAAAACTCTGGTCCCCTTCCTTTGGAAGCTTGACATCCCAGCCACAGCTGAAAACACCAGCCCACTGCAATTCATTGCAAAGCCTAGTAGCTCAGAGCCGGTTCCCGTCATTTTCTTGTGACAATTAAGAGGCATCAGGGGCCTGGAAATGTGGCTGTAGAGTTGCAGAGCTGGGCCTGCAGGGTGTGGCTGATCGTGAGGATTACTTGCAGGAGATGGGTTACACTGACCAAAGCAGAGAGACTTCGTGGTTCTCTGGCTCTGAGGACGGGCACTGAGTTCAGGATAAGCTGGGGTCATAGCAAGAAAAAGCCCCTCTCTGCTCTGCATTCCATCTACCACCTGCATTCATGCCGTATGCCTGGGTAGCAGCAAGTGGCTCTACCCCATCTCTGGAGGGAAGCTGAGCCTGGCACGGCACCCTCATCTCCCACAGCATGAAGAGCAGCAACAGTTAGACATGGAGACGGAGGGTCTCCAGTACACTGGAGTGTCACCACACAGACTCCACGCCTTGCCCAGATCTCCAGACCCCAGATTCACTTGTCTTTTCACCAAAGCAATACATGCTGAGTCCTTGCAAGTGCCGGGCACTAGTCCATATACAGGGGATACAGTTGGGGCAAAGATGCTTCATCTTCCTGGAGTTTTCACATGGGGCAGGGGTGTGTGTGTGTGTGTGTGTGTGTGTGTGTGTGTGTGTGTGTGTTATAGTGTACACATGAATTAGTGAGAGGAAGCAGCTAAGTTCAGTCCACCAGAGGGCAATAGGTGCAACAGAGGGAAAGAAGCCAGGGAGGGTGCAGAGGGACAGGGACAAGGACTGCCATTTAAACAGTACCGGTCACTGACAGCCCACTGGAGGGAAGCCCTAAAGAAGCAATGGGGCAAAGTATGAGGTGGGGTGAGGATATGTCAGGTGGAAGGCAAGCTTGTACCAATGTCCTGAGGCAGGATGGTGCGTGGCATAAATCTCCATATTGTCAATCACAAGTCAACACTGATGTTAAGACTGCTTACAAGGGAGTGGCAGCATCCCAAGGAGAAGCCAGTCTCTGGAAAAGCAGAGTTGGTGGAGGAAGTAGCTGAGGGGGTTGAGAAGATGAACTGAGGCTCCTCTACAGGACCACTGGCAGAGCCTCGGGCCCTGGCCTCGGAGGGCACTAACAGTGGAGACGCTTGGGTGGAAGCATGGTTGGCCTCCCCTTTCTTTGTTTGAGGAAGCCCAGGCTGCAGCAGAGAAGGTGGGTAGAGAAAGCACCAATTTACACAGAGAACCTGGCGAGGCTGGGAAAGAGGGCTCTGCGAGCAAGCCATTCCCATGGCTCTGTACTGCTTAATTTAGAATCTTAAAAGCCCACATTCTTCCATCATTCCTTATCTCATCCAAGACTCCGAACAACCTCAGAGGTAGGAATTAAACATCTCAATTTTACAGATAAGGAGAATAGGGTTCACTTAGGTTAAGAACACACTGGCGGAAGACTCTAGAGAGAGCTGGGACTGCAAAGCTGGCCGAGCGTCCAGCCCTGAGCTTTCCCATCATGGTGAGTTGCCTTTACCCCGTGACTGAAACACCTGTCCCCTCCATCAACTGTGTCATGTTATTATTGCCTCTTTAGCCTGCCTCCTCATCCCCTTGGCAATCTGCAACTTCCACAGAACCTTTATTCCCTTTGTACCTTGCTGTCCTTGGGGGCTCTGTCAGACCGACAGGGCAAGGAGTGGCTGAAGGTCCCCACAGGGCACCTAAGAAAACCAAAGATAAGAAGTGACCAAAAGGGGACCTTCCTCCTTCCTCCATGCCTTGTACTTAAGACTTGAACTGATAGGTCAGATTCCTGGAATGTTTATGGAGCTGAGCCAAGTCCCCCTGATGAACTTGACAGTCCCTGACTGAGTGACATGATGTCTGAGAGGAGCAGATCCCATGACAGGGGCTGCTCAAGGTAGAAACACAGCCACTGGGTCAGGCTGAGCCACTAGGAAGTGACCTCAGACCAGGGGTGCACCCTTCCCCAGAGTGTCTCTCTCCTATCCGTTTTCTACCTTCAGCTGGCCAAGGCCATCTCTCTGCTACTGGTCACCTTCCTGTCCCATTTCACTCTAGTCTTAGAACCCTGCTTGCCAGGGTGCTAGGATTGAGAGAACCTACCACTGTGGTGCCTTCTACTGCCTCTGCTGCCTCCGGCTGCCTCTCCACTCATCCTCTGTACCTCTGGACTGGGGAGCAGATGGACCCTTTGTTCTCTTTGGCATCTGCACTCCAGATCCATCTTCTGCTTCTACAGAGCCCCTGCTCAGTGCCTCTGACCTCAGGGACTCAGGTACCCCCTCTTCAGACCCATTTAATCACTACAGAAATGGCCTGGACCCCAGCTCCCCAAGTTCACGAAAGTGCTCTTGATATGCACTCCAGGTCTTGAGAACAGCCTGCCTCTAAAGAAGAGAGAATAGAACAAAATACAATAGAATTGAATACCATAGCACAGAATACAATGGGAAATGGCAGAATGCTTTGTGCATTGTTAGAGTAGGTATTGTTTCTTAGAAGTTCTGCTTCAATCAGGGGTGGTGTGTACAGACAGGGGCATGAGTAGGTGTGTCATCCTGGGTCAGATGGAAACTTCTTGCTATAGATGATGATAATGCTGTAAATTTTTATTTTGAGGAAACACTGCTTCAGCTCCTTGCCTTAGCTGGCAATCTTCCCCTGGAGTCAAATCCCTCACAGTGAATTCTCTCTCCCCACTTCCCCCTCTGCATCTGGCTTCTCACCCCCAGCCCCAGCCTTGCTATTTACCAAGGCTTCCGGAGCCACATATTCCAGACCCGGGAGCCTCTTCTCAGAATCCTTATCATCCACCTGCCTGCGGGTTAGGGCAACCTGGAGCTCTTTCATTCCAGGGGGGATGACTAACCTATTCCCATGGTTCCTATTCTGCCACCACCTATCACTACCCACCCTCTCCTTCCTGGGACTGACTATCTCACCTTCAATACCCTCCTTAAGCTTCTGGGCTCTTATTCTCAGCTCTTCTCTTTGGACACCCTGTCTTCTCAGCTGGGGCTTCTTTACCCAACTTATGAGACTCTGATTCAGGTCTCCTGCGTCCTCTGTGCAGTTCACTGCGTGCTGGACTTCTGGGAAAGGAGCGGGGCTGGGCAGGACAACACTGACAGGTTCAATTCAGTTATATAGCTTGTTTTACCACTTGAGGCAGGTGAGGCACCTGGGGCAACTGTCACCTCTATTTCACACAGGAAGTTACTGAGATTTAGCAGAGAGGGATTTTCTCGGCCACTCCTCCTCTGCAGAGAGCATCTTAGAATCCACAACTTCTCACTTCAGCCTGAGAGTCCTTCCCGTCACAGTACATAGTGACACTTACTGTGCAGAGAGTGAAGATGTATCTGGTCCATTCATCCAGGCTGTCAGTCAGAGCCGTGGATGGCTAAGGCTGCTTTAAAAACAGCGATTTCCAGACTCTGCTTCAAATTTAATGAGGTAGAATCTCAAGGGAGAGCTTTTGGGTGGTCTAAAAGTTATTACAATTATTATTAGTAGTAATATTAATATTATTATTACTAATATTGTTATAATTATTTTGAGATGATGTCATTATGCAGTTCTGGCTAGCCTCGAACTCACAGAGATCCATCTACTTCTGTCTCTTGAGTGCTGGAATTACAGGCATGCAACACCACATCTGGCTTAACATCATATTTTGAATTTATTAAAAGCACAAAGTGTAGAAGAAGGTCTCAAGCACCCTCACTCCAGCTTTCCTAATGCTAAAATCTTTTTAAAAATATCTTTGTGGTGCTGAGGGTGAAGCTTGGAGCTTTGTGCATGCTAAACCAGCGCTCTACTAGTGAGCTACATCCCACAGCCTCTTGGTAACTTTGTACACACTACAGTCAATACCACAATCAGAATACTGGAGGCTGCTCCAGCCCACACAGCTTGTCCAGGTCTCCCCAATATGCAGGTGCTCTCTTGGGTATGCACAGGGAGCTAGATGCAGCCTTATCACCTGTGCATCTGAGTGTAGCCACCCCTACAGCCGAGTTACCTCATTGTACCATTGCTGCCAAACTCCCTGAGGGTTTGAAAGTTCCCAAGTATGCTTTTCTATGTATGTCATTCATTGGTAGCCACTGCACCAGCACACTGCTCTGCTACCTCCATGTCCCAGGACAATACTCACCAGCCTTTCCATCACCTTGGCTTGAAACTTCGAGTCATCAGTACCCTGCCCTCTTTTGGCCCATCTGTCCATGGTACGTCTCACAAATTCTTCCTCTGTAATGTCTCTCAGGTTTATGTCTTGTTCTTGGTCCTCCTGGTCTTAAACTTCTGGTCTACCCTTCTGTAAGAGCCTCCTTATCCATGTCCCTTCTTCCAGAGGCCCCTTCCCCACTCAGGATCACAAAGCAGACAAGTCCTCAACCCCTCATTCCTCTTACCAAAACCATATGATGGATACCAGCATTTACAAAATTAAGTGTACATTTTAAGAATTCACATAAGAAATCCTCCACACCTGACTCACTCTCCTTATCTAAATTTCTTTGAAGACCAGTCCCATCATCCCTTTGCTTTCCACACAGATTAAAGTCAAACAGTATCTCTTCCTTCAGTCTGTGATGAAATGCATTGGCGTGAGATGTGGGGGTGTCTTTTATTTGGAAGTGCCCTCCCCTCTGGTATAGAGGTTCTGCCACTCCTCACCTCCTCCTGTGAGATGAGAGGTAGGGCATACACCTCTCTGGAGAATCCTTTCACTGAATCTTAAGCAAAGGTGGGTACCAGTAGAGATGGAGGCTGGCCCTTTCCTACTTGCTCACATCATTGATGCCTCCTTCCTTTGTGCCCCTGGAACAATGAAGCAAGTGAATCATGAGCATCCCCTTTGGAAAGCTCTTGAATCCCCTCACAGTTCTGCTCCTGTGGTTCTTACCTCATGATGAGAAAATGAAAAGGAAAATTCACTTATTGAGATGAAAGGCATTTCAATTATCTGATATGTTTCAGCTTTAATTGATAACAAATCACAAATTGCCCACCTCATTACAGCAACTGATTCATCGGGAAATTTACTAGCTACACCTGAGAAGGCTTGAAAGACAATGCAAGCTCGGGGACTTGGGATCCACTCGCACAATGGTTGATTGTTGCTTCTAGTCATGCAGTTTCATAAGCACATCCACAGATGTGGTCCTGCTGAGAGCACTGGTCTCTAAGCTGTCCACACCTGATCTTTAAGTCCAGAGAGTTATGGGAACTTCTGAGAGTGGGAACAAGAGGATGTGGAACATGGACCAAGGGATAGAGGTAGCTGGAGAAAGAGGCACACTGAAGAGTTGAACAGGGCCCTTGCAGGCATGCTTGAGCCTTTCTGGGGACAGGGCATGGACGTCAGAGGGGAACCAGTGATTCACAAAGACATCCAATAGCTCAACTGCTTTCACTTGGTTCCTGTCTATCAACATCCCTACCATCAGCACCATTCTCACTCTTGTTGGCAAAACAACAAGTGCAAAACAATCATCCAAGTGGAAGGAAGATCACCACCAATGAAATGAAGCTTCATAGGAAACAGTCACTGTGTGTGAGGTGGGGTAGATCCAAGCCCTTTCATCTCCTCATAATGCATTAGAGTGCTAGGAGAGACAGTGGTCAGCCACTAAAGACCCAGCCTCTCTGGGATGCACATGGACTTTCCAAGCAGTGACCATCATGAAATCTGTCTTTGAGATGATACCCCCTAGATGGAACAGCCATTGGGAACCTTGAGACATGAAAACAGAAAGCTGAAGACTCTTATCAGCCTTCCCAGGGGCAGGTGCTGGGCTCCAGGGAGGTGGACACTCACCATTGCTGCTGTTGTCATCCACCAGGATGATCTCCTTGAGCAGGTGTGGTGGTGTGCGCTCCATGGCCGAGTGGATGGATCGCAGCAGCACCGAGAGCGCCTCATTGACGAAGATGAACACGATGCTCACCTCTGGCAGGCTGTCAGGGAATGAGAGGTTGCGGCACCTGGAAAGAAGAATGACTGAGCTCTTGGACCTGCTGGTGACGCCACTGTCATCGTCATCACACCAGGTATGGGCCTACCTCCAAATTCCTCCGGCTTTTCTGATGGGCTCAGGAGTCTAAGGTCTCCCCAAGGCCTCATCTCTGGTATGCTGAAGATGGGCCTTACCTGAGCAGCAGAAGTCTACAGCTACTGAAAGCTTGGCCCACAAGAGCACGAGAATGGGTTGATGACCATGCCAGCTGCACAGCAGGACCTAAGGACCCAGTGCAGGGCTCAAGACTTCTTACACCATAACCCCTTCTTACTCAGGAAATTCTTAACTGACACCAAGTATATAGGTACCTAAAATAGGTACTTAATTCAAACTTTTAATGATAAATCATACATAAATGTATCTTAAAACCAATTCTTTGGTATACATGTAAACTTACCATTTATTAAAGATAAAGTTGATATATGAGGGATCTCCATATGCTTATCTTTTCAGCACAGCGTAGTCCATCGGCACACTAAACTTACATGTAAATGGTGGTGGATGGGCTATACGAGCAGTTCTGCTATCTGTAATTAAACTATTGTGTTTCTATGGGAGCTGAAAACTTAGCATGGATGGTAAAAATAGTGCAACTTAGATCATACAGTGATCTTGAACCTGATCCTCTGTTTCAGGGAGCACCCATCGGTGCCATGTGGCCTTGGGGTATACACAGTGCAAAGTGCGTGTGCAGAGTGTTCAGAACCGAGGCTGCAGTGAAGTTGTGCACATAACATAGGTGAGCACTACCAGAAACTTCTTGGATTCATCCTGAGTTTGACTTTGAACTAAGCTTTGACCTCTGTGCATTCAGAACTCTTTCACTCTTTTCTTTCTTTTTTTTAAATTTTTTTTGTTTTTGTTTTTTTGAGACAGGGTTTCTCTGTGTAGTTTTGGTGCCTGTCCTGGATCTTGCTCTGTAGACCAGGCTGGTCTCAAACTCACAGAGATCCGCCTGGCTCTGCCTCCCGAGTGTTGGGATTAAAGGCCTGCACCACTGCCACCCAGCATCTTTCACTCTTTTCAAACCTTTCACAACCCCCACATTAAATTAAGTGACCCCATATGGGTTCATGGGCCATAGGATAAGAAGCATTGACGAGTGTAGCACACGGCCAATGGCCGGTTCTCTCAGAACATTTGCTGGAAGGATGGCTCAACATTTCTAAACTAACAGGATGGAGAATTTTCAGCCAAAGGGAAGTCTTAGTGTTTCCACAGGCAGAGAGGTCAGACCTTAGGTGACCAGCTTTAGGGGAACTGAGACTCCACCCAGAGACATGTCTCTGTTAAACCCACACTTCCTCACTCCAGAGTGTTCTCCACATCCCGTTCATCAGGGACCCAAAGGGAAGTTAAAGTCAGAGTCCCAACACTAACTGAGAGACAGAAGGACCAAACCTAATGTCACTCCTAGCTGAGAAGTCCCTACTAATAGCTACAGCAGAAGCTCACTGCCATTGTAGAATTCCAACTCTGGGCAGAAGCTCACTGCCATTGTAGAATTCCAACTCTAGTCTTCTAATACGTGCACTAAAAAACTCTTCCCTGAGGAAGAGCTGCCACAAAAGGAGCTGCTGCCCCCAACTACCATTTCCCAGCTTCCTGAAGCCAATGGGAAATGCTTACTTGACCAGAAGCACACTCACAGAGGCTGCATGTCTTTCTGCATGGGAAGAAGAGGAGCAAAGAACCATGAAATCAGATCTCACAAGAGGCCAGACAGCAAGAAGAGCACACTTCCCAGGGGTAATTCTTTCCATCAAAAGCATAGCCTTCATGGGCAGGAACCCCTGCTGATGGCCTGCCCTGACTTAAATGAAAAGCTCTTCCAGAAGGTCCTGAGCCTCAGCTTCAAGACAGCTGAATGTAAGGAAAGAGCCCCAGGCTTGGGGAGGAAGCCACCCACACCCACCACCTGGCACCAAAGGCTCCAGGGGTTTAGGGTTGGTGGCCCCACTACATTGTTCTAAAGTGGGGGTGCGGCCAAGTTGAGCGCGAGGTAATGAGTGTAGAGCGCATTGCTTCTGCTTGCAGTAATTAAAGTGCTGCGGGATAGGAACGGGCCGCTCTTCTTAATGAGGAAGGCTGCAGGATAACCAGACTGAGCAATTTGGAGAAATCACCATGGGGCCCCAGCCTGCTTAAGAGCAGGAGATTAATAAACGAAAATCACCGTCTCTATGGTTACCAGAAATTTACAGAAACTTCTCCCATTCTATTTCCAGCTCTCTTTCTCTCTCACCAAAGGGAGGTGGGGGAGGGAAAGGAGTTGAGCCTTTTCCCAAATCTACTTCACACTTGCAGTTTTAATGCAACCATCATGTTAACAGACTGGCATAGCACACTTTCATTCTTGTACTTAATGGAATAATTATGTATTGAGCTTTGTATACCTGGTAGGGATGATGATAGGCACTGGGGCACAATGGGACACAGACAAAATCCTTGTCCTCATGGGGCTTATGCTCTGACAACAGAAATGGATGGACATGGAAGCAAGTTGATTCAACTGTTCAGGTGAAAAGTAGCACAGGCCGCATGCACAGCATGATGTCTGGACAGCTGTTCCAGGGAATGGTCAAGAAGCCCTCTATGAAGAGGAGAGATTTGACCAGACTCTTCAATAGTGTGTAAGAGTGGGTCATACCAAGATCTTACAGGGCTACGGGGACAGTGCTGTGTCTGGAGAAGAGTCAAGCAGCCTGCCTAACCACAGCAAAAGGAAGAACTTCTTCAGCTCACCAGACCCTTCCCAGAGATCATTTTGTCTTTTGTTACTGTGAATGCAATTTTGATAACAACGAGAAGGCTTGTGGAAGACAGTCAAGTAGTTCTGTTGGCTAGAATGCATTTATGATAGGCAGCCAAGACTAGACATCTGGGCCTTCCCTGAGCATGGAAACAGAAGAATCCTGACATATGCATTACTTGCTAAGTTCATGTTAAAAGTAGTGCCACATGGGCCTGGAAAGATGGCTCAGTGGTTAAGAGCATTTGCTGCTCTTCCAGAGGACCTGAGCTCAATTCTCAAAGTTTACAGCAGACAGAATCCCCATCTTCTGGCCTCTTCAGGCACTTGAACATATGTGGCACACACACATTCATGTATACATACACACACACATGAGAGACAAAGAGAGAGGAGAGAGAGGGAGAGAGAGAGAGAGAGAGAGAGAGAGAGAGAGAGAGAGAGAGAGAGAGAGAGAGAGAGCTACATGTATGTAAAAACGACGCCATGCACAGTCCAACAACACATTGGTCTTTAATCTTTTTTAAGTACAGTGGACAGCTCCTGATGAGGTCACTGTACGGTCCAAGCTCATTGTCTTCACTGGTAAATCTCATGAGCAATGAGGTTGTGGCCCTAAACCCCTGTACCTGCCCAGCGTTTCCTGTAAGCTCAGTTCTCAGACTTTCACTTCTGCCTTTTCAGGTCATTTTCAGAGACATAGTTAACCACCTTCCCCTAGTCTCTTCCCTTATTTCTGAACATGGCTACCTAGACTCCCCCTTCCAAGAAGACCCATTTATACTTCCGCCATGACAGCCCCTGTAAGCCAGTCTCCTGGTGGTCATTCTGCAAGCATAATCAAAATGTTATGGTTGTTTTACAACTGAAACCTCAATGATCATCATTTTCATAAGACTTTCAAACCCTCTCAAAGACATAACAGAACCCCTACAGTATCATGTCATATTCACACTTGTTTACAATCTCTTCCTAAGCTCCAGTGAATACAGCTCCATGACAGCAAGGACTGTTTTTCAACCTTGCTCCTCTGCCAGCTTCAACAAGGACTCGGGCATAGTAGGTGGTCAGTCAGGGTTTGGGCATCAAATAGGGCACAAATAGGCACGTTTATTTTCTGTGCAGCCAGTACCTTATCTGCACACCACTGATCTGTCTGGGATGCCAGGCCCTGCCTCCACCAGCAGGCTCTTGTTCGACTGCTATGTCCTTTCACTGTATTTATGGCCCCAGTTCCTCATGGTCTCCATTAAGTAGTCCCTCGAGGTCAAACGTACTAACCTCTTTGAAGCCTTCTTTTCCCTTTTTACTGGGAACCTGATCATGATGGGTCTCTCACAACACAGGCATCTTCTTCCTCCTCACTTTAGTTTTTCCATGCCTACTGGTGAAGCGAGGGGTGGGAAGTGCCACCAGTCAAGGTGGCCATTTTTAGTGCAGCATGGATGGAGGCATCTGGGCACCCTACTCAGCTCTGCCTGCCGTGATCATGCAACAAGGACACGCCTCTTATCTCTCTCATGTCTTCACCATAGGAAGATAAGATCACCCAGAAGTCTTTTGCTGAGCAAACTTGAGGCTCTTTTATATACAGACCACACTTGGCTAACTAAATGGCCAGCATACTCTCTGCCTCCCTCCCAAGCAGTACCTTGTCACCACCAACTGTTACAAGGGATATCCCTTGCCCCCATAGCAACTAGGCCAGGTGGTTTGTGTGGACTTTTCTCAGTTTCAGAACACAAGCTCAGATGGCTGGCTACCCTGTCCCTGGACCATGAGTTTCTTGAGGGCCAAAATATGGCTTTGCTCACAGCCTCCTACCACTGCCCAGCACAGTGCCTGGAAAAAAGTAGACATTGTGCTGATTTGTTGAAGAAGTTTCCTTCCAAATCCTCCCCATCCC
>CABHPR010153321.1:0-18951 GCA_902168415.1 Peromyscus melanophrys
GTCCACATACTCTGAACTCAATGCATCTTAACAATTGTCTAGTGGACGTGTGATACCCAGAATATCTTTCTTCTCTCCCTCTCCCCTCTTTGGTAGCCCCCACTCCACCTCCCAATCATGAAGATGCCCATTTCCATCATCTGTTAGCCATTCTGAGAAGCTACTCATGAGATTGAGATTGGACTATAGTGATCTTAACCTTAGCTGCTGTGAAAATTATCTGGGGAGCTTTTAATCTCAGGCTCACCACAGAGCCATTAAATCACCGTTTCTGGAGGTGGGACTCCAGCAACAGTTTTGTAAAAAGCTCCCTAGGTGATTCTAATGTGCAGCCAGGGTTGGGAAACATGCTTTTTGTGGATGAAATCTGAATATCTGTCTGTTCATGAGCCATATGAACCACGACTCTTGACCTATTACATTTCTACTTCTAATTATATGGTTGTTCTATTACTTTATTGTCTATGTGTTCATGTACATCTCATAACAGTTACTTAAAGTCATATATTACTAAATCTTGTCTTTGTCATGATAACACCAAGTAGTACATTTTGTTCATAGAAACAAAGGTTCCAGCAGGAGCTGTGAAAGATACACTATGTAGCCAGATATAGCTGTGATTCTGTTTTGAAATCCTTCCTCACTCACCTAATATAGTGTGTTTGACAAACTTGACCCTAGAACTATCTTTCTATTCATCTTCCCACTATGTCCATGCACTGTTTTCCTCTAAGGGTATAAATGCAACAGTTGGCCTGGTGTATGCCAGGAGCATCACTACACCCCCCTTGTAAGACAGACACATCACCGGGTTTACTTCGATTGTCATCTGACCACTGAAGGGCACCTCACTGATTGCTGTAACGTCTAGAGAGCAGTGCAGCCAGTGTTGCTGCAAAAGCAGAAGCTACAGAGGCTTGTGGTGTGGAGGCAGCATTAGAAAGACTGAAAAGGAGGCCTGCTGCAATCAGGAAGCCTTTCCCTGCGAGGGCAGTTGCTGCAGGCGGGCCTGAGTCATTCCCTCAGTATTGTCTGTTCTAGTTGCAGTGAACAGGAAGTGAAAGTTCAGCGTTGCTTACTGTCAATTACTGTCCACATAAACAGACACAGGAAGATCAAATCATGTTGCTTGGCCCTGTTGCCCTTGGATGTTTTGATAAACATATTAGCTAGTAACTCAGTACAAATTTAAACTCAGCCTACCCCAAGGCCAAGTTTTATGATTTTCCTTTTGAATTTTCTTTTTTCTAAGTACCCTCTGTTCCCACACATTTTCGTTTTGAACTCACCAACCTCCAATCCCCAAGCCTTGCCTCCCTTTCTGCTCTTGGGAGGGACACTCTCATCATCCAGGCCCCTCATAAAGGTGCACGTGGTGCCAGGGAGTAATCCCCCTGGGTCACTAATGGATATCCACACGTCTGAGAATGCTGTTGAGAAGCTTCTGAAGTGGAATGCGATTCCAGCTGTAGCAATTACATACCGCTCAGATTTCCTAGCTGAGACTCCGGGGAGTTCAGCAACTGCCTATTAGCAAGCTGAGGATGGAGGAAGCGCTGTAAATCTCACAAGCAGTGATAAAGCTGATACTTCTGGACCAAGTCGGAAAGAGGGAACTGCAATTATAAAACAGAACCGTGACCTTTGGCCTTTGAAAAGAACAACACCCACAGTGCATTAATGAAGACCATGAGAGGATAAAGGAAACTAAACATTCCTTGTATCTCTTTTTGGTTATCTTGTTGCAAGCAGAATAAAGGACAAAAGTAAACATCAAGAATCCAAATTAGTCTGAAAGACTCATATAAAGCTCCAGCAAATACCCTGTCTTTTGGAATCTCACAAACATTTGGTTTACATGTGATCTCACCACTCAAGTTATAGCAGGAGGGGAAGCGCTGGACCCCTGGCCATAGGTCCCATTAAAGAAGACTGTTTAAGTCTTTAAAAAGTTCTTAGTCAAAGAGGAGTTGAATTTGCCTTTTAAACAGCATATACTTCATATAGAGTTTATTAAATAACTTAGATTATATTAATAAAATATGCTTCAACGTAACACAGGAAGTAAATTACTGTGCTTACTTGAAGGTAAGAAAAGTGATGTTTAGGAAGTTGAAGAAATTCAATGATGATGCTACAATACCTACTACAGAAGAATAAAGAATGCACCTCAGTTCTGTTGGACCCTGAAGAGTCCTTTCTCTTAGGTGATATTTCCTACTGTGGCTCTAACTTGGCTCTATTTGTGGTGCAGAGAATGGGGACAGACATTTAAAGACCCAAACTGGAAGTTCATACAAATTACATACGCTTGAACTAGGCATGTTTAGTTTTAAAATGACAATACGTTGAGATAATGACTCATCTCCTCTCTCTTTTTTTTTTAAATAAAGAAATAAGCTGGGCATGGTGGTGTACTCCTTTAATCCCAGTGCTAGTGAGGCAGAGACCAGTGAACTCTGAGTTCGAGGCTAGCCTGTTCTACAGAGTGAGTTCCAGAACACTGAAGGCCACACAGAGATATCCTGTCTCAAAATACCCCCTAAACAAAGAAACAAAAAACCAAAACAACAACAACAACAAAACCCCAAACAAACAAAAAGAGAAAATAAGAAATTTAGAATGTCTGGAGTTCTTTTGCTTTACCCCAAATCCCAAATCAACTAAATGAATCCAGACAACTGGCTGGTACTCTATCTTGTACGCCTAAGGGAAGGAAGCATGACACTTAAGCTGAAGATGTTAGAGCAGGAATTTGTAAGGGTTTATTTATGTGTAAGAACTTGTTACTTATCTGTATTTTGAGATGGTGTCTGGATGTAGTATAGGCTGGGCCCATGCAACACAGGCTGCCCTAAATTTATGGTCTCCCTGCCTGAAACTCTCACATTTTCTGCCGACTTTGCACCGTTCTTTTGTTTATATTTGTATACACTTTAAGGTGGGAATGGTGGCACATACATATAATGTCAACATTCAGGAGTCTGAGACATAGAATCACAAGTTTTAGGACAGTCTGAGACTCACCATGAGCTTCTAGCCAGCCTGAGTTACATTAAGAATTGGAAGAATGGTGATTTTCTTGCTTAATTTATGTCTTGCATGGCTTAATTATATCTGTTTTTAATCTTTAAAAAAGCAGTAGTTTCTGGGACGTAGATCCATTCTCTCTAAAATGCACAGGGCTCTTACAAATCTCTTAAATAACACAAAACAAACCAACCAGTTACCATAATGCCCTTGGTTAACTTAAAGGCTCTGGTAAAGAGTATTTTGCAGATTGGTGATGGCTAACAGGAAGTCTGTGGAAAAGATAACTATGCTCTTTGCTGTCAAATGAAACAATAATATCAGATTAGATAGGGTCATCTTGTGCATAGCTCCAGGAAAATCTCAATTTTGAAATGGAAAAAACTGCTTATGAATTTAAGTTTGTGACCATTCCCTCTGAGCTATATAACTCAACTGATTGAGTCTGAGTGCCTTCCCACCTGGACTTTTTATGACATTGGCACTGGGTGGAAAGCTTAGAAGGTAACGCTTGCAGTTAAATGCGTAAGAAGCAAAGGGAAGAGGAAACTTCCTGCGTGGTGGATGAAGGACTTTGTCTGCTTGGAAATACTTTGGTGATGACATTGATTTTTTGATCCATGTCTTTCCCTTCCTGGACTTTGGATAAAAACTGTGTGGGCTTCTCTACATGAGATCCCCGTTTTCCTGCCAGCAAGTCACTGACATGATTCTAGAAAAATCCAGTCAGTCACATTCTGTAATTGCAAGTATTATTGACTAGGTTAGTGTGGAAGACCTAGGGATGACATATGGAAACAGTATAAATTATGTATAAGTTAGATACATACAGTTAGGTTTATTTTTAAATGGTATTTTGGAAGTAGAGAAAGACAGTTATCTCATAGGTTTTCTTTTTTCCAGAGAAAAACTTTTTAATAATTAAACTTAACACCTCGAGAAAAATTCCTCTCGTGTATGAAATCACATTACAAAAATTCTAGGTAGTATAAATTTAAATTTACGTACATTGTGTGTACATAGGATTTTGAGCTTTTAAAACTGCATTATTCATTGTACCTAGCACATAATATTAATTGAAATTCAGAGGACCATTGTAACTAGTTTTTCTCTGTCCTAGCCAGCTCCCAAATAATGATACAGAGACTTCTTATTAATTATGAAAGCTCAGCCTATAGCATAGGCTTGTTCCTAACTAGGTCTTATAACTTAAATTAATCCATATTTTTATTAATCTATGTTCTACTATGTAGCTTTCACCTCTATGCCATTCTGTGTGTCCAACTCATTCCACATCTGGCTGGTTCCTTTGCCTCTCTTCTTCTCAGAGCTCTCTCTCTGCTCTGAAGTTCCACCTATACCTCCTGCCTAGCTATTGGTCATTCAGTTTTTATTATACCAATCACAGTAATATATTTTAACACAGCGTACAGAAATATTCTGCAACAGACCATTTCAGATAAGTCAAGAATACTCCAGGCTGCCTGGACTCCTCTGTCCTGGCCTGTAAAATACACTCCATCAATATTATCTATTTTCCAATTGTTATGCAGATTAAAGACAGGTAAATTGTCTCTGGTGCTTCCTGATAAGTAACAAAGGAATATAGGACTGTTATATGTTTATTATTGATTTTATTTTTTCTCTTGTATACCTTTCTTTGATCTTCATAATTCTTTCATGTAGGTGACTTTTTTTTCTGATAAATTAACACTATTTAGGAACAGTACAGGAAATGATATGCTTCTTAGAAAACAGTACAAAGAGATCTAGTTGGTGAAATGAGAAGAAAAAGAACGTGTGAATGTAGCGTGAGTCTTAAAAGGTCTTATTAATAAAATCAAACCTGAGGCCAGTTATTGGGGTGAACACTGGAAGGTCAGAGAGACAGAATAAGCCACAGCTATCTCACCTTGCCGGATCCTCAGCTGGTCTTGTTTCCTCAGACTGGAAGCCTCTATGTCCTCATATCCGAATGAGCCTCAGCTGAACTGTTGCTTCTTGAAAGCCTAAATGCTTAACCAGGCCAAATGTTTCTCCAGGCCAAATGCTTCTCCAGGCCAAATGCTTCTAGTTTCTGGTCCTCCAGGCCAAATGCTTCTAGTTTCTGGTCCTCACGCTTTATATACCTTTCTGCTTTCTACCACCACTCCCTGGGATTAAAGGTGTGGGTCACCATGCCTGGCCGTTTCCAATGTGGCCTTGAACTCACAGAGATCCAGAGGGATTTCTGTCTCTGGAATGCTAGGATTAAAGGCGTGTGCTACCACTACCTAACCTCTTTTTAATATTGTGGCTGTTCTGTCTCTGACCCCAGATAAGTTTATTAAGGTACACAATATTTTGGGGAACACAATACCACCACATGTGAACATATGACTAATTTGGTGATGTGACATGGTAATGAATGAGACATCAATGGCGGAACCTGTCATCTCCTGGGAGTTCATTGATCAGCTAAGGACACTTACTGCAGAGAAACAACGCATGCCTTGTTTAGGAGTATTTCTGGGAGATAAAGCTAAGAGGTAGTAGTACAAGTTTCAAGACTACATGAACATACAAGGAGACAAAGATGGTGTCTATCATCCTTAACAAGTGTGTTTAAACCCATCATGCACTGCACACAGCTGTAATGTTTACACACATGAGATTTGTGTCTTGTTTTCTTTGCTTACTATTTTTTATCAAATGTTTTCGTTCAAGTTCCTATAAATCTGAGTAATTTACCCAATAGCTTTATACTTTTACACCAGCATGCGTATTTTCTTATTGTTGGATATTATGACTCAATAAAGTAGTTCTGTTTTAAATTTTTTATAGAAGATTTTTCTCCTTTTAATTTCTTTTTTTGATTCAAATTTGATGAGATTTATCATAAACATGTGATTTACTTTTCCTAACCAAAATTTTCTCTCCAAGTTGAAACTAATGTTAATATATACTATAATTATAAAAACAATATTCTATGTAAAAATTTAACCAATTTGTGTATGAAGGGAAAAAAATTTAATTTTATATCCCCTGATGATTATGCTGGTAACTATATGTATTGTTCTAAATATTCATTTTGATAGTTTGAGATTACATTCCATTATACAGTATCCTTATACTTGAAATAGCAACCTGCTTTCCTTTGCTTTTATGGCTTGTGACCATCTGCATATTAGTTATAGTTATAATTCAAACATTTTGTGGCTGTATAGCTTTTCCAGCATGACTGTGCTGTGTTTTGATGAACACTTACTCACCACTGATGGTCATCTGGGCTGTTTCCCAATGGGCACTGCCTGGTTATAAAAGCAAACATGATCTGCATTTCTTAGATTATTTCTCTTTAAATAAATTCCAAATGTAAATTGTTGTTTGATTAAAAGTGAAATCATTTTACTGCATTGTTTTTCAGAAGTGCATTAACTTAATCAAACAGCATTTCAAGTCTTCGCACTAAGTCTTTTCAAACAAGTTCCATTTGGTTGTTCTATGGCTATGAATGAACTAATACATTTCATTTGTCAGTCGTACTTCAAAACTCTGCAGTGATTTTGTTTTGAGCAATTTTGATATCTGCATTTATTGTAAACAGACATTCCTTCTTGATGTCTGGCACCTAACCCTACAAAAGGGATTTTAGAAAATCAGCTTTATACTAGAGTAGTCTCAGTTTCTGCCTCAACCTCCACTTCTGTTCTGCCCATCTTTCTCTTTACCTTCCACCCCCTCCCCCGTCTGGTAGGGAGGGGAGATCTGACTTCACTGTTTCAATAACTTTTCACTGGTTTTCTATTAGAATATTGTCACTGGGGAACTTGGGCTGCAATTCCTTTCATGTCTGTTCATCATGTTTCCTCTTGTTCCATCCCATAACGAGCAGCTTATTTATTGTTTTCACTATCTGATGGGCAGATCTTCTGCACTGTACTGCGGAATACTGTCTTCTTGTTTTGCACTTGTTTCTGAAGTAAACTGCAATATTAATTCATTGAGGACCACACTTTGCCAGTGTAATTATGTTGACAGAATGTTCATCATTGTGCTTTGGATTAGAACTTTCATCTTTCCTGATCAGGTCTCTCCAGAAACAATAAAATCTAGTCATCTATATTTCCTTTAGCCTTTTTGATTAACTTTCATCTTTTGATCTTCCACGCATCAGTTTTCTGGTTCTTCATTGAGAGCAATAAAACTACTCTAACAAACAATTTCAAATCATTTGAACTTTTATAGGGTATTTCTACAAACAAAGAAGTAATGGGCTCAGCAAAAGCAGATGGCCTGACTGACTGAATGTTCAGAACCAGAGGAGAAAGACAGCTCTAGCTTCATCCAGCCTAAGTGGGAGGCTTCACAGGAGGGAAAAGAAAGCTCAACTAACTGCAAAGTCATGAATTTGAGAGGGAATGTATGGAGGGTAGCGGGGAATGGCTGGGGTTGGAGGGAGGAGAAGGAAGATGAAATAACATGATTATATTTTAATTTAAAACTCTCATATTAAAACTGTGATTTAAGCTTATAATTATCATCACTATTATGTCACTGATAATTTTTGGTTGTGATCGCTCAGTATTCTTAGTAAATCAGTTCAATAAATTGACTTTAAAAATGTTGCTTTGATAAAATATAATAAAATTTTGATTTTCTTTCATTTGACTCTGTTCTTAAGTTTTCTAGGGATTCATTAACATTACATACTAGTAATTATTTTGTTTCCCCCATCTAACACTTATTTTTTTAGCCCTTGCGCTGTATTATTATATTATAGAAGATGACTAATAAACTGCTGATTGTCACAATTTTCCTGTTTTTAATTTTAGGAAATTCATTGTTAATTATGCATTTGGGTATTGTCATCTAATATATACATTTTGCCATGTTTAGATATATCCTTTTGTCACCAGCCATGAGTTTTTTATTTTAAAATTAGGGTTAGATATTGAAATTCAAATTTATTTGATTTTTTAATTTATTAGTAGGTTTTGAGTTTTATGAAATGCTTGGAGTGTGTTGAGTATATTTTTCCTTATCTATGACATTGTATATCACTGTCACATTTGTTTTTGGTTAATTACCCATTGAGTAATTAACTTTTACTCAAGATGAGATAAAGTCTTCTTTATCAAGAAATAGTAAAGTCATTGGCTGTATTCATAACTCTGTTGTGTTCGGTTCAGTAGCATAAGCAAGCTATGTATATAGGTAGATTTTAGTTTCAGAATTGTATTTGGTTTTGAATAAACTAAGGCATTTTTTCTATTTATTTTTCAGTATACCAGAATGTCTACTCTGACATTTTTGATATATTGCATCAATAGTTTTTTTGCTGAAGGCTTATTCTGTGCACTACAGAATGTTGAGCTATATTCCCACTGGAGGGAAGAAAGAGGAATCTACCTCCCTTGCCCAAGTGTGATCATCAAAATATTCCAGATATTGACAAATGTCTGCTAGCAAACAAGAAATAAGTTCTGCTTAAATTCTTTTGTGTGCATTTGCAATAGTTTAATGTTTGTCAAAATTCTCCTCTAGAATTCTTCAGATAAGGTATTTTTCATGGGAGAGCATAGAGTTAGCAAGTTCAATGATTCTATGATGAAACATTTAGTTATAGCACTCCAGTAGGCTCCTAGAATATTTGCTTAAAACATTTATATTTTATTGATGAAGAAATTATCACGCAGAGGTTTTAAAGGGTATAATCCATAATTACTTAGTGTGTAGTCTACAACTGTTGAAAGCAACAATGCTATACTAAGAAGATAAGAGGTGCAGTGTCATGGAAATCAAGCAAGGCAAGACCTATTGACACAGATATGAAGAAGGGTGTTAACCCAGAGAATTACCGAGAGATGAAGCCCAGGCCCCTACTTATGCCAATAAAAGTTTGCCTTACTCTTTGATAATAAAGGTTGGTTACAATTTTCATAAATTTTAAAACTAAACTACATATGCAATATACTAAGTCAAGACTGAAAAATGGCTTATGGGAGAAATTAAAAGAATATATACATACATATAAATACATATATATGTATATACATGTACATACATATACCCCCCCCCCCCATCCCTGAGATAGGCTTTCTCTGTGTAATAGCTCTGGATGTCCTGGAACTCTCTCTGTAGATCAGGCTGGCCTCAAACTCACAGAAATCTACCTGCCTCTGCTTTCCAAGGTCTGGGTTTAAAGTTATGCACCACCACTGCCCAGCTCAAAGGCTAAATCTTTTGAAGAGTGTAATTAATTATAGAGGACAATAATGTACTATAAATTATTTAAGACTAGAATAAAGGATTCTGAGTGTTTTGTTCAAAAATATAAACATGCTTAGCTTGATTTGAATACTATTCTATATATGCACATCAGGTTATCACATGGCACCTTATAAATATTTATAATTTTCATTTGCCAATTGAAAATTTTCATGATAAACTATGGTGTTAAGAGAAACAGTGTAAGAGATAGCTCACCCAAGTTAGTGGGAGCTCACAGACTCTGGACTGACAGCTGGGGAGCCTGCATGGGACCACATTAGGCTCTCTGAATGTGGGTGACAGTTGTATAGCTTGATGTGTTTGTGGGTCCCCTGGCAATGGGACCAGAACTTATCCTGGGTACACAAACTGGCTTTTTTTTTTTTTTTTGGTTTCTCGAGACAGAGTTTCTCCGTGTAGCTTTGTGCCTTTCCTGGAACTCACTTGGTAGCCCAGGCTGGCCTCGAATTTACAGAGATTTGCCTGGCTCTGCCTCCCGAGTGCTGGGATTAAAGGCGTGTACCACCACTGCCAGGCCACAAACTGGCTTTTTAGAGCCAATTCCCTATGGTACAATGCCTTACTCAGCCATGATGCAGTGGGGGAGGGGCTTTGTCCTGCCTCAACGTGGTACGCCAGCCTGTGTTGACTACCCAAGGGAGGCCTATACCAGCTATGAGGAGGGAATGGGGGTGGGATGGGGGAAGGTGGGGGGAGGGGGAGAGGGGGAGGGAGGGGGAACAGGGTATGTAAAATGAAAAAAAAATTTCAAGTTAAAAAAAGATAATAATGTAGAGTTTCATGCCAACTGAAAGGATAAAAGGATTGTAAAGTATGATTATAATAACTTTGTTTATGAATATTATAGCATATATAATAACAATGTAAAATAATTATATACTCACATTATTAGTCCAATAAGTATAAGACTAAGAAAGATTCAAACTGTTAAAGGACAAGCTAGTTGCATAAATAAAAGTAACTAATTGGCTTAACAGAAGTAGCATGTAAACATCTAGTGTGGCCTGTCACTTTGATGTGTTCCTATTCCACAAATAAGGTTGGCACTAGAGAGCAAGGACCATGAGCAGAGGCTGGCATAGCCAACTGATGAGGGAGAATAGAAACAATAGTAAAGGTAATGTGGGGTGAGAGAGAATTCAGCTGCAAGATTCATCTGAAATGCAGGCCAACCTGGGCTCTAATTCCAGTAACTGCTACAGATACTCTGCTAGAATTTGGGATCAGGCTGCGTGCTGAAGTATTGAATTAGCCAGCAGGGGCTCTGGCCAGGTAAGGCAGCAGGGGCCCAGTTGTCAGAATAAAGATCAAGCTAGAAGAAGGTAACCACTGAGTTGTTAGAACAGAGCCATGGGGGCACTGCTGGGGTGACTTATGTTTAGTCTCACAGTTAGCTAGAGCATCAGGCATCCCACTAGGTCGTGAAAGGATGTTGAGTCTGCAGGTGGTTTTTAAGGAATTCCAGCTGTGAGGAGAGCACAGCCGCAGCTTTGAGATTTTTTTACTTGAATGTGAATTCAATATAAATGTATTTTAGATGCCAAAAATCCAACATAGTTACCTTCACAAGGCTTTGACATAGAGATCCAAGAGAGTACTTAAAAAAATGTTGTACTGTCCTTGCTTAGGTCCGGATAGATGATTTTGTGAGGCACGGTGACATATATTGTATAGACCAACAAATGTTTAGTGTCACAAATAACATAAAGGAGGAAGGCAGACTCAGTCAAGAAAGCAAGATAGTGACAGAGAGATAGAACAGGAGTCGGAGGGAAAGAAAGAGAAGTGTTAGGAGAAGAAACAGAGGTAGAGCAAAGGGTAGAAACAAAGGAAATCTCACAAAACCACTGTAATGTCAATCCAGAACTGTCACATGGCTTTCCAACTTCAGAACTGGAAAAGCAATAGAAACTGGCAAGAAGTGGGATGGACTGGATGGTACCCTAACTAAGAGATGACTCCTTCAATATATATACATGCTTCATTTTAAGGACCTTCAAATGTTTACCAAAATGTGAAATATATGTGTTACAGTTTAAAGAGGAAGTGTCATGCAAAAGGCTTCTCTGTTGGAGATTTGGTTCCTAGCAGGAGGATCCAATCATTCAGAGATGATTACATTAATGTCTGCTTTGCTTTAATGGGTGGGTTTATAATTTGACGGCATATTGTGGAGGTGATGAAAACTGTGAGGTGGGCCCTGGCTCTAGGTACTAGATCGCCGTGGTGGAGTGCTGGAAGGATGCATCTGGTCCCTGGACCTTCCATCTTCCAGTTCATCTCTGCTTCCAAGTTGCCATGATCTAGTCACTCTGTGCTGCTGTCTACATTGCCATGAGGTTTTACCTCCCCCTCGGCCCACAGCAATGGACCAAGCAAGCATGGACTGAAAACTCTGAACCTGAGCCAAAATAAATCCTTTCTGTTTTTAAAATTATTTCTGTCAGGTATTTGTCACAGTGACAAATGTCTGATTGAAACAATGTATTCTTATGTAGCATTTTCTGATATTCAGTCTCGGCAGTTTATTTCTTTTAACTCTGGCTTGGCCAAGAGAAATATTCTGCAAACACAGACTGTCTTTCTGAAGGCATTACTCAGAATAATGTGTAGAAAATATGTCATAACTTTTCCTCCTAATAGAAAATGATAGGAATTGTTTATCTTAGGCAAATAATGAGACAAAATTTATATAGTTATGATCATAATATAAGCTTTTTTATATCAAATAACAAAATTTGGACTAGTGATGGAAGATCTTAAGCAATATAAAAATGAATATAAAAATGAAAAAAAATCAGTATAAAAATATTTTAAATGATCAGAATATTCACAGACATATATAAAAGCAGAGGCAAAGAATATTACAATCTTGCTGTTCAGAGTACTATTCATACCAGCAGATAAAAGTATGTTCAAGGAATAAATGAAGGTCTGCTCTTTTAGGACATTTAAAGACTTTGGTTTACCCACCTCTGACATTTTACACCTCTAAAGTGGTGTATCACTGTGTTATTATTAGCACATAAATAATTAAACATGTATTGGATATATATTCTCCATTACTATGCATCATTTAAAATTGATGTGCTCACTATCTTTGCTACTTCTAGATATGTTACTTATATAGATATGATTTTAATATAAAAACTATTATCATTTTTGCTTTGATTTTCTTTGATTATTTTGTTCCTTTATTCTTCTTCCAAGAATAAGTCACAAATAGGAATCATCCTTGTACTGTCAAAATTAATTTTGTGAAAATATCTATATTACCAAAAGAAACCTACAGATTAAATGTAATCCCCATCAACATTAATGACATTCATCACAAAACAAGAAAAAAAATCCTAAAATTCATATGAAAACAAAAAAGACCATGGGAAACAAAGAAATGCAAAATAGAATGCTTTTGGAAGAATCACAATACCTGACCCCAAACTACACTGTAGAACCATAGTGACAAAGTTAGAGTAGTACACACACACACACACACACACACACACACACACACACACACACACCATTGTCACCACCACCAATGGAACAGAGCACACATTCCAGAAATAAACCTGTATAGCTAATGCCATAAACATGTTGTTTGTGGGGCACTGGTTCTTTATTTCAAAAAGACACTTAGTGATATTTGGTATCAAAGCAGTTGTACCACAAGGTTCTCTTTCTCTCAAACTGACCCAAGGAGGCCACAACAGAGAAGAATACAAATGAGGCAATAAGCTGCAGGAAGTGTACCTAATAGATCACACAGGAACTATTTAAAAATGCCAGTTGTGGGGAAACTTTGAAAGACAAGCATACTCCCAAGCCAGAGATTGTAAAGACTTCTCATAACTGATGGGATGGCCAAAGTAACCCAACTCCCCAAAGCAATGGTTCAGAATAATATAAAATTGAAAGAGTTTTTAAGCTATTCAAGATTTCCCCAGTACTGACTGATACAAACATAACGTATTTTAGTGACAGCAGCTTCAGGAAGGCCAATAAGATGAGTTTCACATGGCTAAGTCAGTGGGACATGTTCTCTCTGTCTGTCTTTGTCTGCCTCTGTCTCTCTGTCTTTGTCCCTCTGTCTCTCTGTCTCTGTCTCTCAGTGTGGGGAGAGCGCTAAGTGGTTACCTCAGCATTAAGGGACACATGAAAATGAAAATAACCTTTTCTTCTCACATAATGTATCCCAATTACAGTAGCCCCTCCCTCTACTCCTTCCAACCCCCCCCCCCCACATTGTTGTTTGTTTTTGCTCTTTTTTTGGGGGGGGCTGCCACCCAGTTCCAAAATAAATCACATGGAGACAAATTCTTACTTATGAATGCCTGGCCTTAGCTTGGCTTATTTCTTGCCAGCTTTCCTTAACTTAAATTATCCCACCTACCTTTGCCTCTGGGCTTTTCCTGTTCTTTTACTCTTTCTCCATGGCTTGCTGCGTTGCTGGGTGGCTGGCCCCTGGAGTTCTCCTCCTCCTCTCTCATTCCTATATCTCTCCTCCTAGATTTCTCCTGGTATATATACTCTGCCTGCCAGCCCCACCTTTCTCCTGCCTTGCTATTGGCCATTCAGATCTTTATTAGTCCATCAGATGTTTTAGATAGGCACAGTATCATAGCTTCACAGAGTTAAACAAATGCAACATAAACAAAAGTAACACATCTTAAAATAATATTCCCCAACATCCCCACCAATCCAGATCCAAGCCTTTGTGTCTCTTGGGAAACAAACAGGTTTCTAAGAAATAAAATAAAAAAATAATAAATAAAAAACAAAATAGAATACAACAAAAACTAATATATCTGAATAGGACAAAACAAACAGAAGGAAAAGATCACAAGAAATGGCACATGAAACAGACACAGGTATAGAGACCTGCACACTGGCGTGATCTGGAATCCCATAAATGAACTGAACTAGAAGCCAAAATACATATGCAAAGGACCTGTAGGGTAAAAAGAGAAAACATATATAAATAAAAATAAAACATTAAGTCAAATTTAAAAAAAGCCCTGATATCACACTGAGACAAGGAATTTCCAATGATGCCGTTGAGTTTGTTTTCTGTTGGACAGCTACTGGGCATGCAGTAGAAGCTTCTCTGATTATGTCTGAGCAAGGCATTGCTCTATGAGTTTAGCAGAATATCATTAGGAGTCATTTTATTGTTACATTATTATTAAAATTTATTCATTTTTAGAATAATAATAGTATGTATAATATTATACATATACATACACACATATATTTATTTATTTACACTAGGTCCTATATATTTACACTAGTCCCTGGGCTATCTAGTGTAGCTTAAGTTTTCCTGCCTGGCCCACAGTCAGGACAAATCTCTCTCACCCGCCAGTCCCACAGCCGCTCAGACCCAACCAAGTAAACACAGAGACTTATATTGTTTACAAACTGTATGGCCGTGGCAGGCTTCTTGCTAACTGTCCTTATATCTTAAATTAATCCATTTCTATAAATCTATACCTTGCCACATGGCTTGTGGCTTACTGGCATCTTCACATGCTGTTTGTCATGGTGGTGGCTGGCAGTGTCTCCTCAGCCTTCCACTTCCCAGAATTCTCTCCTCCTTGTCCCGCCTATACTTCTTCCTGCCTGACCACTGGCCAATCAGTGTTTTATTCATTGACCAATAAGCAACATGTTTGACATACAGACCATCCCACAGCAATCTAGTCTCAGGTTCTTGGTCACACAAGCAGTGTTGAGTATGGATTCCATCTTCTGGAGTGGGCCTTAATTCAAATCAGATATTGGTTGGAGATTCTTACAAGCTTTGTGCCACCATTGAACTAGTATATCTTGGAGGTTGGACACCATTATAGATCAAAGAGTTTGAGTGGGGTGGTACATTTCTCTTTTGGTAGCATGCAGAGTACCTTCCTGTACTAAGATGCTCACATATAGGAGTGAAAGCTTATGTAGGTACCAGCTCGGCTTTTCCATGTTCAATGAGTTGTGTCGGTGTTGTCTTCAGCAATGGGGCCTTGCTGTTAACTTGTGAAGAGCAACATATAGTCTTGGAAACAATCTAGATTGTTTGGGGGTTCCAATAGGACCCCTTTAGCTAACAACTCAATTAGTTGTAACATGATTCTGATGCTGTAAGCATCATTTTGTGACAAGAGATGTCCAATTGGGACTCTGGCTTCCACATTATTTGGTGATTTCAATTAGGTCTTCTTCATATAAAATGTATACATTTTAGGAAACTTCTACCATATTCGGTTTCCATACTACTCCTAAATTTTACCTGCTTAATTTTACTGTCTCTCCCCACATCCCTCCCTTATTCCCTTCTCTCCCTTGCTTGATGCTCCTGTTCCAGTTCTCCCCACCCACCATAACTACCTATCTTATTTAACTTTCCTAGGGAGATCTCTACGTGTTACCAAGTCCTTTCCTCTATACCTAATCTCTCTGGGTCTGTGGACTGAAGCTTGGTTATTATTTGTTTAATGGCTAATATCCAGATATAAGTGAATAAATACCATATTTGTCTTTCTGGGTCTGGGTTACCTCATTCTGGATGATTTTTCTAGTTTAATCCATTTGCCTGCAAACTTTATGATGTCATTTTTTTTAAGAGCTGAGTAATACTCCAGTTTCCATTTTCTGTCTATTATGACTAGAACAGCAATGAACATGGTTTAGCAAGTGTCTTCATGGTAGTATGATGCCCAAGAGTAGTATAGCTGGATCTTGAGTCATATTGATTCTCAATTTTCTGAGAAACTACCCTATTGATTTCCATAATGGCTGTACAAGTTTGCATTTCTACCAGCAATGAAGGAGTGCTCCCCTTACTCCACATCTTCACCAGCATGAGTTGTCAGTTGTTTTATTGATCTTACCATTCCAATGAGTGTAAGATGAAGTCTCAGAGTAGTTTTGATTTAAATTTTATTTTATTTACATTGATAACTCAGAATGTTCACCATATTCTTTAAGTGTTTCTCAGCCATTCTCTCTTCTTTTGAGAATCCTTTGCTTAATTCTGTACCCCAGTTTTTAATTGGGTTATTTACTTTTTGATATCTAGGTTTTTGAGTTCTCTATATATTTTGGATATTAGCCCCTTATTATGTAGTTGGTAAAAATATTTTCTCACTCTATAGGCCTCCACTTTGTCCCAATGATGCTGTCCTTTTCTGTACAGAAACTTTTCTGTTTCATGAGGTCCCATTTATTAATTGATAATCTTAGTGCCTGTGATAACAGTGAAGTCTTTTCCTGTGTCAATGCATTCAAGGCTATCCCCCACTTCCTCTTCTGTCATGTCAGTATACCTGGCTTTATGTTGAGGTGTTTGATCCATTTGGAACCTAGTTGGGTGCAGGGAAATAAGTAAGGATCTATTTGCAATTTTGTAGATTTGTAGTACAAATCTGTAGATTTGTAGCACCATTTATTGAAGATGCTTTCTTCTAATATTTATTTCTGACTTCTTTTTCAAAAATCATATGTAGTTGGAAGGTTTCTCTGGTCCTGCCTGGCCCTGCAGTTGGGATGGGACCAATCTCTCCCACCCTTGTCCTGCAGCCACTTGGTCCCAAGTAAACACACAGCGGCTTATATTATTTACAAACTTATGGTTTATGGCAGGCCTTTTGCTAGCTAGCTCTTTCATCTTAAATTAACTCATTCCTATTAATCTATGTTTTTCCATGTGTTCTGTGGCTTTATCAGTCTGCTGGCATGTTGCTCCTTGGGTGGCAGGCTGGTGTCTCCCTCCAGACTCTGCCTTTCTCTTTCCTGACTCTCTCCTTGGATTTCCTGCCTGCCTCCAAGCTGCCTTGCCATAGGCCAAAGCAGCTTATTTATTAACCAATGAGAACAACATATATTTACAGAGTACAGACAGACATACCCCAGCATTTCCCCTTTTCTAACTAATCAAAAAGGAAGGTTTTAGCTTTAACAATCATAGGTGTGCAGATGTATGTCTGTGTCTTCAATTCAATTCCATTGATATACATGTCTATTTTTGTGCCACTACTATGCTATTTTTATTACTATAGCTCTGTAGTATAATTTGAGGCCAGGGATGGTGATATCTCTAGCAGTTCTTTCATTTTTAAGGGTTGCTTTTAGCTGTCCTGTTTTTTTTTTTTTATTTCCATAGGAAACTAAAAACTGTACTTTCAATTGAACTGTGCTAATATTTTAATGGAGATTCTACTGAATCTGTAGTTTGCTTTTTGTAAAATGGGTGCCTTTTCTATATTAATCCTACCAATTCATGAGCATGGGAGATCTTCCCATCTTCTGATATCTCCTTCAATTTCTCCCTTTAATGTCTTAAATGTGTTATATTTTTTTAATCATACAAATCTTTCACTTGCTTGGTTAGACTTATCCTAAGCCATTTTATATTACTTGAGGCTACTGTGAAAGATGTATTTCTCTGATTTCTTTCTCAGTCCATTTGTCTTCTGTATACAGGAAGGCTACTGATTTTTGTGGGTCTGTTTTGTATCTAGCTATTTTGCTGAAAATGTTTGTCAGCTGTAGGAGTTCTCTGGTGGAATTTTTTTGGGGGGCCACTTACATATCCTATTATATCATCTGCAAATATAGATATTTTGACTTCATTCCAATTTGTATCACCTTGATTTCCTTTAGTTGTCTTAATTGCTCTGGCTAAGACTTCAAGTACTATATTGAAAAGGGAAGAGTGGACAGCCTTGTGTTGTTCCTGGTTTTAGTGGAACTGCTTTGAGCTTCTCTCCATTTAAGTTGATGTTGACTATGGCTTGCTGTAAACTGCCTTTATTAATTTGAAATGTGTCCCTTCTAGCCCCAATCTCTCCAGGACTTTTATCATGAATGGGTGTTGGATTTTGGCATCCTTTTCTGCACCTAATGAGATGATCATGTGGTTTTTCTCTTTCAGTTTATTTATATGGTAGATTACATTTATTGATTTATATATGTTGAACCATTCCTGCATTTCTGGGATGAAGCCTACTTGATCATGGTGGATGATTTTTTTTTTACGGGTTCTTAGATTTGGTTTCAAAGTATTTTATTGAGAAATTTTGCACATATGTTCATAAGAGGGGAAATTGGTCTATAATTCTCTTTCTTTATAGGGTCTTTATGTGTTTTGGGTATCAAGGTAATTTTGACCTCATAAAAAAAATTAGCCAATGTTCCGTCTGTTTCTATTTTGTGAAATTATTTGAGGAGTATTGGCATTAACTCTTTCTCAAAACTATGGTAGAATTCTGCACTAAAACTATCTGGCCCTGGGATTGTTTTGGTTGGGAATGTTATTTTTCTTTGATTCACAGTATCATTTCAATTTCTTTTTGAAATTACTGCTTCTATTTCACTAGAGGTTATAGGTCTGTGAACTTGCTTTTCTGATCTTGATTTAACTTTGATAAGTGGTATATATCAAGAAAACTATCCATTTCTTTTAGCTTTTTCAAGTTGGTGGAGTACAGGTTTTTAACTATCTCCTTATGACTCTCTGGACTTCCGTTGTCTCTTCTCTGTCTGACTTTTAGTTAATTTGGATAGGTTTTTTTTTTTTTTTTTTTTTTAATCAATTTTACTGACTTTCTGAAAGAACCAGCTCTTCATTTCATTAGCTCTCTGTATTTTTTGGTTTGC
>CABHPR010153324.1:0-14712 GCA_902168415.1 Peromyscus melanophrys
GGTAATCTTAGCAGGCTATTCCCCAAACTTTAAAGTTGTTGACTTTCAGAAGGAAGAATTCAGAGTGGCATGAGAGGGTATGCCTCTAAAATTGATTTTGTCATCCACAAAACTTAATTTTCACTTCAGCTGTTTCAAAGTTAAAATGAATTTCATCTTGCTTCATAAACTTCTGTTACAGAAGAAAGGCAAGTGTAACAAATAATAGATACATGTGTATGTACAGTATACTTCATCTTACAATTTGCTTAATATAGATAATATTTTATTCACTTATTACAACTTCATGCAGGCAGAAGAAAGAGAGCTCAGCTACAAGGAATTTCCTTTGCAGTGTAAAAACTGAAACTAAGGGTGCTTTCCTAACTTTCTGAGGTCCCACAACTAGCTAGCCATACAACTCCACACTCCTTACAGTATACAACTCTCACTTTATTGGTTTGCACCCATGTAACTTTGAGTCAGCATCCTAAACAAATTGATGTGTATGATCAATAATTAAAAGAACTACTTATTGAACAGGGCAAAGGGTCGAGAAAAGTTTAAATGAGTTGCTTCCTAATGACGTTATAAAATTTCATGCAGCAGAGGTAACTAACCACAGATAATCTTACGTAGTCCTCCAAATGCATAATGTAGACTAAAATACTGCTGTACATTAGTATTCAGGGAAATGCTGATAAACACATTCCAACTCAAGCTATTTAAGTAAAACTATTTCTTCCAAAGTGTGATATATTACTATAAGCACATTTTAAGCCCGAACTGGGTGAAAACAATAGAAAAGTGCTTTTCAGCCAAGGAAAATTATCAAATTTGCTTATTATATTCCACAAAACTATATATTTTGCATGCTGTTTTAAACATACCAATTCAGGACTAAAATAACTGGAAATTAGAGAGCAGTTCTACACAGATAGGTACAGATAGAGAAGAGCTGAAATGAGAATGGGATGGTGTAGATGTTGCTTATGAGCTGAGATGTGAGCCTCTAGTATCTTTCATCTTATAGGATATTCTAAAATGCACCCTTGTTAACTTTCAGTTAAGACTTCTTGCCTTATTGTATCTTGTTTTGTTCTGTTTGGCTATTATCTCTTGGAGCCATGCTTTTTCTAAAGAAGAAATGGAGGGGAGTGGATCTTTGGGAGAATTGAGGTGGAGGGGAGGTAGGAGGAATAGAGGGAGGGGAAACTGTAGTCAGGATGTATTGTATGAAGGAAGAATCTATTTGCAATTAAAAAATTGTTTAGCCATCTATTCAGTGAAATGTGATTCATCATCTAACAGCTTTAATCAACTAATTATACTGGAAATTATATTCCTTGTGCTCCAGACTTTGTTCTTCCCTGGTTGGGCCTGGCAGTGTCTGTTTCTGATTTCTTAAAAGCCTCTAAGCATATAATAACATTGTATCAGTGTATATTGTCTGAGACCATTAACTCCAAAAATTAGAAACCCCATGAAAAATCTTTGAAGATTTGACAGTATGGGAAGCTGGAGATGGAGATGGAGTTATGGAGGAAGGTAAAACCACGGATATGAAAACAGGAACAAAACGTAAAGAAGGAGACAGAGACATAGACAGAACAGAGGAGCATTGACACTATGGAATGTAATAGTTCAATTTACCTAGAAAAACCACAAATAAGACTTAACCAAATGAATGAAGTTTAGTGTTAGGGTGGTTATGTAACAGTGAGTAATAATATTAAGTAAAATTTTTTTGGAAAATCTCTTTTTCTATTCTAATGATTCTCTTCATTGTCTTTTAAGGAACACTAATCTAACATAGTTTAAGTTACTGTTTATAAAAAATAATCTGATATTGCTATAATATTCATCACAAAAGAACACTGGCCTGCCCAATGCCATCCAAAGAATAAAACACTGATCAGAAGATCACTAGAATGCATATGTGAAAGTCAACTTGAATTTACTGCTATGCTATCCATCTTCATTAACACTCTTAGAACACTAATTTGCCTTAGAGCTACACAGGTAATAAAATATGTATTTGGGCATTTTCTCAATTATAACAAAGGTCTATGAGTGCTTACAGTCCTTAACAAAGACAGAAAATAGCAGAAACTTCTAAATTCAAAAATTCATAGATTAAACCATCATTTATTGAAAGTATTTACCAATCATTCTGTTACCAATTACCAATCATTAACCAATCATATATTTCATTCAGAAAATTTAAAAATATTGAGATACTGCTTTTCCTGCTTTTGCTGAACTCAAAGCTGCACAGGTGATTAAAGAACTGGGCGCCGGGTGTTGGTGGCGCACGCCTTTAATCCCAGCACTCGGGAGGCAGAGCCAGGCGGATCTCTGTGAGTTCGAGGCCAGCCTGGGCTACCAAGTGAGATCCAGGACAGGCGCAAAGCTACACAGAGAAACCCTGTCTCGAAAAACCAAAAAAAATAAATAAATAACTGGGCATACTTGAAGTCCACTAAGCTCTACGACTCCAAATATTTAACATTTGATAATGTACTGTATGTTTCAGATCATTTGAAATTCATACTT
Organism: Peromyscus melanophrys; assembly: GCA_902168415.1. Classification (NCBI taxonomy): domain Eukaryota; kingdom Metazoa; phylum Chordata; class Mammalia; order Rodentia; family Cricetidae; genus Peromyscus; species Peromyscus melanophrys. The sequence goes on from CABHPR010153324.1 coordinate 2,536, forward strand.
ATGTTCTGTGACTCCATGAGTATTTTTATCTCAGATGTGAAGGTCACATGGCTATGTCAGAGGCACTGGACATTTCACCAGTAAGTACTGAAGTACTGATAACAGAAAATGTTCATGCCATTCAATTCTGTAGACTACCAAAAAAAAAAAGAGTCTATTTACTTTAATGTGTAGAGGTGATGGTGAAGGTTCATTTTCACTGGAAGTTTACTAAGGAATTTTAAGGCTGAATATTTTAAAGCAAGCCATCGATACACCCACAAATACATACACAGAATCTAATCCACTCCAAATCTGAGGCAAGCCATAGTATCCAAAGAAGAATGATTCTCCTCCCCAAGTAGCTATCAACTGTCAGTTGACAGTTCCTCAGTTAGGGGTGGACCCTCATGCACTGAGGATTGATAGTTCCTCAGTTAGGGGAGAGTCCTCATGATCTCTCCCTCCCCCCATCCATACCGTAGCACTTTTTGCCTACAGAAATATTTGATTGGATACCAAACTCTAAAATTTCAATTTAAAAGAAATGATCTCAGTTATATCACATCTTCCATGAATATGAAAAAAATGAAGAGTCAGTCAAACAAATGAACTATCACTCTTCAGATTCTAAAACAGAGTGCAGTATCTTGTATTACAATAACCTGGACACTAGATGGGTATCTCAGTATGGAGCAGTTCCCTAATACAAAGAAGAAGTCCTGGGGAAAGTGAAAGGGGCAATGTTCTAATTAAGTTTTAATTAAAAAATTAAATTGGGATGGCCTTTGTACTCATGAAATTAATGAGGGTAATGGAAAAAATCTGAAAAAGATGAAGAAAATTGTTACAAATTGGGATTCATATGGAGCTAGTGATATAAATTAATATGCATACAGCCACTTGTGGGAGGGAAGGTGTGGAAGCAGAATTGGATAAGGTCACTATATAGTATTAACAAAGCCCTCCTTGCCACGATGAAATTTATCTTTGACATAGATATCAGAGGCTTTATGATTAGACAAGTTAAGCTGTACTCTCCATCCTTGTATCAACTAGTCACATAATAGTAAATCATAATGCTTTTTTTTTTTCCAGAGCTGAGGACCGAACCCAGGGCCTTGCTCTTGATAGGCAAGCGCTCTACCACTGAGCTAAATCCCCAACCCCTCATAATGCTTTTTAAAAAGGCAATTCACATCAGTGAACATAGCCCCAGTTACAACTGCCCTAAGGAACTCAAGACAAAAAAAATATATATTTAAGAGGATATGAACTTATCAAGAAGAACACAACTATGGACACAATGTGAGACAATCTGAGAGATTTATGTAGTATTTATGGAGAAAGTTATCATTACCTGGATTTGTAAAATCCAGTAGGAGAAGGACTGAGAAAAGGGAGTCAGAGTAGAGGAATTATCAGTACTAAGGTCCTGAGGCCCTAGGAATGCAGTGCACTTGAGAAACCATGAACAGCAGCAAAAATCATGAACACGAAGAGGGTAGAGTGGGAGGAAGCAGCTGGAGTCATTGGCTGTGGCAAGACCACAGTAAGCTTTATACTTTTAGCTGAGAACTGTGTTGTGAGAATAGCAGGGAACCACTGAAATATTTACCATGGCAACAAAGGAGGTGTATAATGTGAACAGATTTGCATGTTAATATATCCACCTAACTGCTGGGCAGGCGCATGGATTTCTGAAAGGCAGCATTGTAGCTGAATGTAAAACCTCCACTGAAGTCTTTATTTTTAAATGTATTCCTTGATAATATCGTACAGACCCACCACAGTGAAATATAATCATACCCAGGTCCCATTTCTCACATCTGACTTACCTTAGATCCCCCAAGTGTGATCCCTATCGATCTCATGATCATTTATTTTAAATAAATCACTGAGTACAAACAATGCTGCTCACACATGCATGGGTATGTGACAATCCCCTCGAATATTGTCAACCAACCAGTAGCCACTCCCCACCCAAAGAATAATTTTCCCTCCTCTAGTAGCTATCAAAGGCCAATAACTCCTCATTAAGGGTGGAGCCTCATGGTCTTCTCCCCAGTCTATATGGGAATTTTAGCTGACTTTGAGCTTGGCAAATAACAACAGTTCTGAGTTCAGGAGAGCAATAACCACATCATGACCAGAGGACAGCACCTCCCAGCCCTTGTATTCTTTCCACAGCCTCTTCTGAAATGTTCCATGAGCCTTTGGAGATTGATAAAAAAAAATGTCCTCTTTAAGTCTGTACACTTACAGTCACTTGATTCTCAGCACTTAATTTTCTACAAAAGTTGACAGACAGCATCAATGAAATTAATGAACTTAAAATACAGGGTTCAAATCCTAAGATGTGATAACATGACCATGTGAATATTATTGTGTTAACAAAAATTCTAACATTGACTCCTGAGGTTTATACTATGAGATGTCGTTTAATGGATATGACAATTGTTAAAATGAATCTTAGCTTCAAACTCTCATTTGAATACTATTTATGATCTGACTTTTCTACTTTAAATTGCAGTAGGGTCTCTGTTTTGCTTAAAATCCTTACCTAAAAATTAGTGCTATAAGGCTCCTGGAATGCAGTGAAAATACACGTGTAGATTTCAAATGAAGGTTCAGAAGTCAACCATATCATCATAGGTAATATGGACACAGAAGGAGAATGTGAAGCTAATGAGTACGAGTGGGCATGGAGCCTGAAGCATTATCCTAAAAGTACTTCGGACTCTTTTAACACAATTGCCACCATCTACACATCATTATAGACAGTCATGAGAGTTTCTTTCATCACTGCATTTTGATTACTTTTTCCTTAATATCCTCATTTCTTAACTACCTTCAGAGGCCTTTTTCTCAAAATAAGTAGAGGGAACACGAGTTGAGCAGTAGCATTCAGGGCCATAAATTCACATGGATGACAGGCAGTTCCAATCACCTCCACACAGTCGCCATGTCCCGGAGATAACAAATGCATTTGTTTCTCCAAATAGAAAGACACAGAGCAATGATGGAACTATTTTTTTCAAGGTTGAGCCTGAGTTGCAGTTTCAATCTGAGTTAACAATGATAAGAAGAAATGAAAATCAAAGTGGTAGAAAGCAGAGGGCGGTTAGATCTGACAGTAGAAACTGGATATCCAGCTTTGCTATTCAAAGCTCTCTCCCAGTCCCAGCTCTTAACTCTGTGTCTTCCAGAGAGCAGAGCTACCGTAAGTGGCTGAAATGGAGAGGACATTTACTCTTTCTTTACATTGTATTTGACTGCAAACCTCTCCAACAGCAAAATAGACAATCTTCATTGATGTCTTCATGGAAACAATCAGTGTTTAACCATTCTGTGTAGGGTTATGTTATGTTCTAAACTTGTACATATTCATTGAATATCCATTGTAGTCCTGCAACCTACAAAATATTACATGGGCCAAGACTATTCCAATTTCAATGAGAAAACTCCAGTTCAATGTAGCTTAACAAAAAAATGAAAAGTGGGAGTATACCAATCAAATAATAGAAAATTACAATACAAGGAAAGTAACATCTAATATATAATATTCAAATATTTGCCTTTAGATTCATTTACTAAGTCATTCACTCATTCATGCTTGTCCCCTCTATGTGATGTAGTTGATTGTCATTTGTACAATGAAAAAATATCAATTAATTTGCTAACTATTGTTTAGCTGTGGGTTTTAAGTCCATTTCCTAATCAACTCCATCATTAATTTGGGAGAAGTTTCTATTTAGCCAGTTCTACTTCTGATAGACAACTTTTATTATTACTTATAGAAAAATGTTCTGGAACAATAATAAACAAGAGTGATTATAAATATTCTTACTTATATTATAGATTTGTTAATATTACAGCAAAAACTAAGCTTAGGTAAATTTGGTTATTAGTCAGACATCTTAGATTAAATGTTATCTAAATATGACTAATTTCAAAGTCTGAATTATGTTTCCCAGTATTCACTTGACAATAAATATCCTGAAAAGCTTATCATGGAGTGTCTATGCCTATGATTATGTGTGTACATGTGCATATATGTGATGCATGCATGTATATATATATATATATATATAATATGTGTGTATGTGTAAATGCACACACATGTGTGTATGTGCATCTATGTGTATATATGTGAGTATGTATGTGCATATTTATGCATTTGTGTGTGTGTTCAGTGCATTTAATCTTATTTCTGTGGGTATACAGAATATAATAAACACTACAAGTATTTTTGAAGAAAGAAACTGAAATATAGCTGAAAAAAGTTCCATATTGTCTAAGCACAAAAAAGAGAAAATGGTACTATTAAAATACCATAGATATGTTTAAAGGCAAGTGAGTTAGTTTAGTTATTTTGACATTTGATACAACTTAAGAAACAGGCTTAAGGAAAAGGATATTCATCTGATATGAATGGAGAAGTGGAAAAATTGAGAAGGACTTTGATAGGGGAGGCAGCAAGGAGGTCAATATAAAAGGAGGGAGAACTATGGGGGAAGTTAAAACTGAAAAGAAAAGTCGTAAGGAATCATTATTTTATTTCCCATATATATATAATATTATATATATATAATATTATATATATATGATTAATTTAAGTTATACCACTTAGGGTGGCAATGACTCTTGAGAGTAACATTGCCAAAACCCAAGTATTAGGCATGAGAAACATCTTTTCAATTTGTTGGTCAGGGTGGTCCATGAGGCTCTCAAAACAATATTGGTTATTGCTGTTTCCTTCACTTGCCTCCAAGAAGTTGTACCTAAGTCCTCATTGCTAAAGATACAATGCACTTGAATTCCAAGACTGGAGCCAGGAGTGACCTGAAAGCGTCCTCCCCTGAAGACTAGCTTTCATAGTACAAGATGGTGCTGGGCAAGAGGCCAAAGAAAGAAACCAACCAATAATCCTTCCCAGTTGTGATGCCTGTTGCTATTTACCAAACCAGCATAACTCTTAACTGCATTCTAAACATTTATCCTTATATTCACAGATAAGTGCAGTTCTTGCACATCATCAAAGAAGCTTCTCTTTGGAGCAAGAGACCATCACAGAAAAATAAAAAGTGGTCCAAATGCAGAGAACATCTGATTGAAGTATTCCCTGCTCCAATGGAATCATCTACAACTAAACTCCTGTATCTAATGCTCAATTAAAATTATGGAAGAGCAGGCAGAATGATTGTAAAAGCCAGAGTACTAGTAAGTCTGCTGGGAGAGTAATGGAAGGGATGCTACATCCTTGATCCCTCAACAATATGGCTGTGAAAAGAAGACCCGAACAAGGTCAATACCAACAGACATCTTAATGTGGAAGGGGGAAATCTCAAGGGACTCCCACTCCTAGACAAAAAAAACTTCAGATAAATAAGGAGTGTTGAGAGAAGGAAAATTAGTCTTCCCCAAATATGACCCCCTAGCTGATTATGTAATAGTAATACCAAGTGGTCAGTCCTGAAAGCAGATATTTGGAAGCAGCACTAAATGAACTCAGAAGGTTGTAGCTATATACTTCCAAAAGCACTAAAAGAAACAGGTCAAGATTTGAGAGAGAGCAGAGGGTGATAGTGAGTTGTTGGAAATAGGAGAGAAAAGAGAAACATGATGTAATTATATTTTAATTAATAACAATAACATAATGAAAAATAGACAATGGTACTCAAAGCCCAGATTCAATATGCTGTTCATAATCTGTGGATATTTTTCCACCATCTGAACCTCCTACCTTATTTATTTCATCTCCAGATCCAAATCACTGAACAACAATAAAATGGTTTTGGGAAGCTAAAAGTCCAAACCCATTATAATAAACGCTAAGTTCTTGTTATTTGTTTTAATTTTATTTTTTATTAAAGAAATTTTTCTATTCATTTTACATATCAACCACAGATCCCCCCTCTCATCCCTCCTCCACTTTCCCCCACCCTTCCCTCCATGATCCATCCCCATCCCCTCCTCCAAAAGAGTAGGGGCTCCCATAGGGAGTCAGCAAAGCCTCGTGCATTCAGTAGAAGCAGGACCAAGCCCCTCCTCTCTGCATCAAGGTTGACAGCTGTATAGTTTGGTCTGTTTGAGGGGTCCCTAGCAGTGGGATCAGGATTTATCCCTGGTGCATGAGTTGGCTTTCTGGAGCCCATTATCTATGGTGGGATGCCTTGTTTAGTTCTTGCTATTTGTAAAGTATATAGCTATGGTCTTGTGATGCCTTTGAAAAAGTTTATGAAGAAAAGAATGATATTAAGGGGCTTGAGACATGTCTCGGGGATTATGACCACATGTTGTACAAGCCTGAATACAAGAGTTCAGATTCCAGCATCCAAGTTAAAGCCAGGTGTGATTCCATACACATCTGCAAACCCAGCAATAGCAGAAGTGGAGACGACAGTATCACTAGAGGTAACTTGCTACTAGCATAGCTGAGTTCCAGGTTCTGCTGGACAGCCTATGTCAAAATTAACAAGGTGGAGCATGGCAGAAGAGGACATCAGCATTCCCTACAGGACTTCATATATACATGTGGGCACACTTGCACACACATGTAGTCATACAGGACAAATTCACACATGTGTACATACACATCTACACATGAAAAAAATAAAATAAACCATCATGTTATTGTACGTAGTACTTTTAGAAGACAAAATAGTTCATTCCAACTTACCAGCAGTTCCTATTTTCTCAGTATTTCAGATTCCTCCCTCTTCTTTATTCTCATATGTCTTTGCATGTTTCTTGTTAAAATGTGGTGCTGTTATATTAGCCATTGTACCCTCTACGTGAAGCCATATTGAAGAAATTTGAGCCTCAATGAAAGATTTTTTTTATAAATCAAGTTAAAAGCATTTCCTTTCTTAAAAGATCATTTCTGTTGATGAGTGTGTTCTGTCAGCTTGCTCCCTGTCAGACATTAATGTATATTCTTTGGTTATCTGCTGCCTTTAGATGTTTCTGTCCGTCTAAACCGAGCCATCACCAATCTCCATAAGAAATATCTTTGCCCTCCAAACATCACCAATCAGCCACAGGCTGATTCTAGATGAAATTTGGGCATTGATTTATAGTAAGCCTTCAACCATTGCCCTAAGGAGACAAGGTAATAATGCTGCATTTTTGAATAATTGGTTTAGAAATCCAGCCCCTATGCTGCAGGATAAAACAATGGAATTTATGTTGTACCTCATTTATTTTGACAGTTGTAACATTCCAGGTTTGATTATACAAGATGAAGCTGCTCAGATGTGGGCAGAGGTGAGGGAAGGAGTACAAGTCATGTCCCAGCATCCCAGACACCGTTTAATTTTGCCTGAGCTCTGTGTTTGTGCAGAATAGCCTAGATATCACTCTGCATCTCACCCTGCAATGGAAAACTGAATGACTGATACATGGGCTCTGTGTTTCCGGTGGCCTCAGTCTCTGGGACTGCTTCTTGATCTGTGGTTTTAGAGCAATGCTACATTTGCATGGAAATTAAACCAGAGGAAACAAGGGTACTGGAATATGGGCACAAGTCTTCCTTATTTCATCTCATTAAGATTCTGTCTTTCGGTTCAATGTCAAAACAGAAAAAAATAACTAATAACATTGAAGAAAATATAGTTCATGAATAGAAAAATAATAATATATACACAGGATGTTAGTTATTTGCGCTGTCACAAGGAAACGTCACGAAACACGACAGAATCCGCTAATAAGAGTTTATTAAGAAAGGGATAGTGAGTGCCCATACAGGGAGACACGTGTGTGGAGAAGAAGATTAGATCAGAGTTATGGCAGCTTTTATAAAGGCGGGGCGTGTACAGGTAGACGTAGATGACATAGGCACGCTGTGCACTTGCGTGGCTACGTGACATCACGGACCCTGGTCACGCAAGACGCCTTGACCCGGAAATGGCTATCTTGACCTGGAATTGGCCAGGCAGATGTGTCCGGGTTGCCAGGCGTCCTGGTTACAAGATGCCCTGACCCGGAAATGGCTATCCTGACCCGGAAATGACTATCCTGACCCGGACCTGGCTAGGTGGAAGTGTCCGCCGGGCATATGCAAACATGCCTGACCCTACACAGGAGCATGCAAAACTTTTGCGTTAACCATGAAAATATTACACTCAGAAATTATTAAATTGTGGCTGTACCTAGGAGTGGGGCAACAAATTAGAAGCCAAATTAAAAAAAATATGTACTTCACACATGAGAGAAAACATGTATTTCTCAGTTGACTTACTTTGCTTGACACTGTGATCTACATTGTCCTAAAAATGGTATGATGGTATGATTTCATAACTCTTTATGGATAAATAATATTATATCATATTCATGTGTGTGTGATATTATTCTTTATCCATTCATCTTTTGTTGGAAACCTAAGTGGATTCTGCACCCTGGTTCTTGAGAATAGTACTGATACAAATACAGACAGGCAGTTAGCTCAAGGATGTACTGATGGTGATGCCTCTAGCTAATACTGACAATTGGTACAGATGAAGCATATGGGAGTCCTCTCTTTACTATTTTCTTTCCTTTTTGAGTTTATAATATAATTATATCACTTCTCTCTTCCCTTTCTCCCCCCAAACCCTCCCTTATGCCTTTCCTTGATTTATTTTTCACTCTATGGCCCCCTTTTACATTACATTTTTAATGTTACATGCAGATATGTACATGTACATACATGTATATATATTTTGCTAAATATGATTTGCTCAGTCTGTATAATGTTAATTGTAATATGATTTCATGGCTAACCATTTAGTACTAGCTAACAAATTATGTGCTTCTCTGGGAAGGTATTTTTGAAAACCACAATCAAAATGCAGAGTTGTAGAGCCCAGTACCAAAATATTCATATATGAAATAACTTTATTTCATTGTAAGAGCCAGAGTGCTGTGAGACTATCTCCTAGTAATGTAAGAAGCTGCACCCATAAAGTTTACTTTTTGAGTGACCTCTAAACTGATTTCCACAGTGACTATACCACTTACATTTCTACCTTTTTATTTTTAATATACACATACACACCCATCTATTTATCAAAGTATGTAAGTGATGTTAAATGTTTATGCAAACCAAGAATAGGTCTGAAATGAACATGAATTAGCTTTAAAAATAATGACAAAAATTGTCATACATATACCTACCACATAGTATTCCATTAGGGAGAAATTAAGCATTTGAATATGTCAAGAAGTTGTTTAGTTTCCAGCATGTGTCTATTGGATGTAGAAAGCAAACAGGGCATATTACTTAGAAAAGAGATCGTGGAGTCAACAAAGAAGAGCTAAAGTAAAGGGAGAATTGGGACAATGCAAACATTCAAGAAAAAGCAAATGTAAAGTGGAAAAAAAAGTTTTATGTGGTTACTGTTCCAGTGAATATAAAATTATAAGATGATATGAAAAGTAAATCATTTGAATCTTACAACAAAAGTCAGGACTGTTCTCAGTAGTGATTTGTTAGCATTTATACTGGTCTTAGTGTGTGTGTGAATCCTATGTGTATGGATTGCCCAGAAAATGCTTTGTCTGCCGTGGGATATCTGAGGGAAAAAACTATGCACACTACTCTCTTATGTCTGTTAACTTTATTCCTCTAAGACAAAATTCTATCTTTATAGGTGCAGCTCCGTCAGGCATTCAGGGCAGGAATAAATCTAGATGAACCAAGCTCTTTGTCCGGATGAAATCCTGTCTATGTAGCTTCAGTTCTGTCCGGGTCCCTCTCATAGTCCTGCTAATAACTAAGCTCTTATGCTTCCGGCCTCATCTTCATCCCTGTTTCTATGCCCTCCATCTCTACTTGCTCTCTACTCCTAGAAGTTCAGCAGGTCTGAGGAGCTGAACTGTTTGCCAAATAGTCTGGGAATATTTGGGCATGCAAGAATTTCATAGCAGAAGACAGCTGAAATACTAAAAGCTGAATAACACCAAATATTCACAATAAATGGCTTGTCTTTTGACAGACCCTTGGTGGGTCAAAATATAGCTTTAGTACACAGCTGAATCTCTATAATATATTCTTGTGGCTCGCCACATATGTGCATATATACCTGAGTCTGAACTATTTTCTCTGGGTGTACCTGTTGGTTACAATGTGGTGCGCGTGGCTGGCCGCTGCCTGAGGTGGCCATGCTGGTGGCGGAGGAGAGTGCTGATCAGAAGAATCACAAGCCATGGTTACCTTTCTAGAGCTTTATTGGGAGAGAGAGGGAGAGAGAGAGAGAGAGAGAGAGAGAGAGAGAACAGAGAGACCGCGCAGAGGGAAGAGAACGGAAGGAGAGAGTGTGGAAAGGAAGAGAGAGCACAGAGGGCACACCCGCTTTTTAGGCTGGGATGCCATCGCAGGCTAGTGAGGTAATGAAGGACATAATCCTTACAGTACCCGCAACATAGAATATACTACTGAGTAACTGCATCCCTCCAGAGCCCTGTCTGCCCAGTTCAAGATTGTGGTCATTGAGAAATTAGCAGCTTTCCATCCTTACTATTTATGCCTGGTTTTGAAAGTTTAGAATACATTAATTGACTCATTTTTGTATGCTTTTATTTAATGGAAAAAGTGAAAGTCTATAATAGTGTAGCACTGGTCATTTTGAAATCCTTGACTGAGCAAGAGACATCTGATAAGTGTCTATGATAGTCATTGTTCTGTTGCTGTGAAGAGACACAATGACCAAGGAAATCCTTTTTTAAATTTTTTATTTAATTTAATTAACTTTTTTCCATTAATTTTATATACCAACAACACTTTCCCCTCCCTCCTCTCCTTCAGTTTCTTCCCTCAGCCTCCCGTCTACCCCCTCCTCCATCTATTCCTCCTCCATCTCCATTCAGAAAGGGGCAGGGCTCTCATGGCCTTGAACAAAGCATGGCATATCAAGTTGAGGCAGGACGGAGATCCATTCCCTGTATCAAGGCTGGGTAAGGTTATGTAGCATTGAGAATAGGTTCCCAAATGTCAGCTAAGCACCAGGGACAGGTCCTGATCTCACTGTGAGAAGCCTTACAAACAGACCAAACTACGCAATCATCACACACATGCAGAGGACCTAGGTCAGTCCCATGCAGGCACACTAACTGTTGGTCCAGAGCCCACATGCTCCCCCGAGCTCAGATCAGCTGTCTCCGTGGGTTTCCTTGTCATGATCTTGACCCTCCCCCATGGTTAGTACAATCCCCCTCCCTTTCTTTAGCAGGCCTCCCAGAACTCAGCCCAATGCTTGGCTGTGGATCTCTGAGTCTGCTTCTATCAGTTACTGGATAAGGATCTCTGATGATGATTAGGGTAGTCACCAATCTGATCACAGTAGATGGCCAGTTCAGGCAACCTCTCCCCTATTGCTTGGAGTCTTAGCTGGGGTAGTCTTTGTGTATTCCTGGGGGTTTTCTCTGATACCAAATTTCTCCCTAACCCCAAAATGGGCCCCCTATTAAAACCTCCTTGGTCAGTCTCTTCCTCCATCTTGCCCCAACCTGGCCTCAGGCATCCAGCCTGCCCAACCCTTTAAGAAAACATTTAATTAGATCTGCTTACAGTTTCAGAAGTTTAATCCATTATCACCATGGCAGGGAGCATGGAGGCATGCAGGCAGGTACTGGAGAGGTAGCTGAAAGCAAAAATGTCATGATTCACAGCAGACAGAGAGGCATAGAGACTAGGGCCTGATGTGGGACTCTTGGTGAGACAATTCCTCCAACATGGACATAACTCCTAAGCATCTAATCTTTTTCATACAGCGCCAACCATTGATGAAGATTAAGCATTCAAATGTATGAGAACCATTCCTATTCAAAACACCACAGTGCCAGAGCACATATAAATTGCTAATAAGGTACTTTATTCTTGCTATTGGCTTGAAGCTATTTTTTCACCATGAGTACTGTCTCCTGTAGTATGTGTGACATTTGTTCTGTGGTATGCACCCTGTCCATTCATCTGGTAATGGGAAGTCCTATCTATCCCCTCAAGAGTATTATAAAGTCCACCAAAAGGAATGAGTCTTCTCCTGGTCAAGAAACTCAGATGTGATGACCCTGCAGCCCTTCCCCCTGGACTGACTCATTCCCAGGTCCCGAGTGTGGTGCTGATTCCTCTGTCTGCTGTACATCAGAGCTCACTGGCAAAGCATGAAACTTGCAGTTAACAGATATTGTTGCAGTACTTTTGGACTAATTATCTGAGTG
>CABHPR010153325.1:0-22792 GCA_902168415.1 Peromyscus melanophrys
AATCTACAGCAGTCTGAGAGACTTCATGGTCTGTTTCTGAAATACAAGAACAAGCTCTTCTTGGTTATTGGAGATTTTGTTTTGTTCTCCTTTCTCCTTAAATTTTTCTTTCTACACCTCTTCTCCAGTAAAATTTTATGCTAATGTAATACAGCTATGGTTAACAGTATTTGGATAACTTTCATATATGCCTCTGCCATGAATATGCTCAGAAATTAAATTTTCCTGAGACTCTGAATGTTCACAAATTTTATTCTGGATTACATTATCATGACACCTATTGCATCAACCAACAAAAAATTAATATATGTGAATTTTGCTGATGCACTATTAAAGACAGAAAGTATTGTTTTGTTGAAAAATGTCTCAATAAAATAGAATTTCCTTTTCCAATTACCTCATATATACTTTGCATTAATATTACTAGTTACTAAAACGAGGCAGGCTTGTTTATGAATTCTATGCCTCTTTTTTAAAAAGAATATTGAAGAATATTGTAGCGGTAAATAGGTAGCAGTAGAATTAATTTGTGCGCCTGGCCTGACGGTGCTGGGCGAAAATCCCACTTAGAAGTAAAAGCAGGAGTTAAAAGTCATTCTTGACTGTGTATGGGTTCAAGATCAGCCCAGACTACATGAGACCATGTCTCAAAAGACCAGAAAAGGCGGATGGGGAGATAGAGGGCACAGCAGTCATAAGCACTGGCTCTTCCGCTAATTAGTTGTGCTTGAATTCTTGACTCTCAGCTGGTAAGATTCTGGCTCTTCCGCTAATTAGTTGTGCTTGAATTCTTGACTCTCAGCTGGTAAGATTCTTCACACTAGACCTGAGTGAAGGGCTCCTTCTGAGGCAGGCTAGCACAGGGAAAGCTTAGCAGTCAGTCTGGGTCCCCAGTGGGCCAGAACTATACGCATACTCTTTTCCAAACAATGCACTTAGCCACCCAGAACCCGATCTGCATCTAACTACACACACCCACTTCTCTAACAAAGCGCAAGTGACTCGGACCTACTGCTACCTGGCAACCCTCAGTAACGTCTTTTTGTGGTCAGTTACATTCCATAGCATATCTAGGAACTGGGGAGCTCAATCTAACCTAGACTGGTTTGGGGTGCATGCACAGTAAACTGTTTCCTCTGAGTGAACTTTTAAGGAGACTCCCTGTTTATCATCATATGCATGATTGGGTATGCATATGATTAAAATCAGATGCATCATGGGAAAGGATAGTCACAGTGAGCAAAGGCTTACATAACCCAAGCCTGTCAATCAAAACGAAAAGCCTCCTACACTCCACCCCTAGCAACCAACCCCTCCTTAGAGACCAAGAAAAAGCTGCGGTAAGCAGTCATGCGTGAGTAAATCTCACTCAGCTGCTGTCCGCGGCGCAGTGTATGCACGACCTTTACTTTTGCTGTTTTCTGAATAAGATCCTTCACTGTTTATGTCCACTTCCTCAATTCTGTGAACAAAATACCAAAAATCTGGAAACACAATAGCCGATGGTGATGCACGCCTTTAATCCCAGCACTCAGGATGCAGAGGCGGGCAGACCTCTGTGAGTTTGAAGCCAGCCAGGTCTATGGAGCTAGTTCCAGGACAGCCAAGGCTACACAGAGAAACCCTATCTGGAAGAAAAAGGAAAGTCTGAAAACACCTGGTCCAAGCAAAGACCACCATTAACTCTTTCCCTTTCCACACTCCCTAAATCTCCTTGTCTATCTCACTTCACAACCTTTCTGCTCACAAATCTGTCATTTGGGAAGGGCGCTGTGGGGAAGGATTGTGTGTCCTCCACAGGGACGCAGCAGGAGTGGCTTGACAGATAAGGAAGAGCTACGAGTCTACCATGACTCCATCAAGAGGACAGTGCACTGTTACCCACTGTCAACCAAGATCCACATTTAGGTGGAGGCCAGAGCACCGTGTAGAAAAGAGCTGAATAGCGGACATGACTATCCAGGCCCATGTGCAAGGGTGGCCTTTGGTTGACTTTGTGGCACTTTGAGATTTGGGGAGGCTGATGAATAATATAGCCTGGGCTGAACCTCTGCTTCCCTTCTAGTCTAGGATCTGGTAAGCACTGGAAGGGAAATTCCTTAACAGCCAGCCCACCTCGCTATGCACTTCCTTGGTAGACAGCATTTCATGTGTGTTTTAACAAGTGGTTGCTGAAGAAATTTACTTGTTATCTTTTCTCATTTCTCTGACAAAATGCCTGTGGTAGCTTGAATGTAATTGGCCCCCATAAGCTCATAGGGAGTGGCACTATTAGGAGGTGTGTCCTCGTTGGAGTAGGTGTGGCCTTGTTGGAGGAAGTGTGTCACTGGAGGTGGGCTTTGAGATCTCCTATGCTCAAACCACATCCAGTGTCTCAGTTCTCTTCCTGTTGCCTGCATATCAAGATGTGGAACTCTCAACTTCCTTCTTCAGCACCACCTCTGCCTGCATGCTGCCGTGTCCCATGATGATAATGGACTAAACCTCTGAACTGTAAGAACCCCAATTAAATGTTTTTCTTTATAAGAGTTGCTGTGGTCATTGTGTCTCTTCACAGCAATAGAAACCCTAACTAAGCCATTGCTTGACTTTAAACCATTTAAGAGAAGGGTTTATTTTTGACTTACAGTTTGAGGGAGGTACAGTCCACGACTGTGGGAAAATCATGGCTGTGCAGTAGGTGGCTCCAAAACACCAGGACTGTGAGGCAGCTTGTCACACGTGGGTCCTTCCTGATTCACTTGGTTTCTCTTTATTCAGCTCAAGACCCTAGCTCATGGAATAGTGCCACCCCACATTCAAGATGAGTCTTTCCTCCGAAGTTAATTAAGCCCTTTAGGAAACACTCTCAGAGACAGACCCAGAGGTATGCTTTCAGGGTGATTAACAACTAAGAAGCATGTGCCTTGTTTCTACTTAGCTTTACCCTACATGGATCTTCCTTTCACTGTACTGGATCAGTCGGGCTGACTTCTACACACAGAGCCCTGTCCAGCTCCAGTGAACCATCATAAGTATAGTCTCCAGGGTCTCTGATATAGCATAGTCTGGGCCTCCTCACTCATGGTGGCCAAGTTCTGAGAGCAAGTGTCTTAAGAGAGACCCAAGTGTCAGCCGTAATGCTTTGCTGCACCCAACCTCAGAAGTTGTAGAGAATCCCCTTTGCCAACTCTTTCAGCTCAGACATTCACAAAGGCCAGCCAAGGATCAAGGGGAGACTCGGGCATCTCCTGATGGGAGTGTGACAAGAAGAGCGTGTGGTGAGAAATATCGTTGCAGCTGGGTTTGGAAGAGCAAAGGCACTGTATCTTTAAAGCCCTCTAAGCCACATACCCTTTGAAATTGTTTTTGCAAACCTCTGGTGTGGTTGCCGCTGTTCAAGACCACTAATACACCAGACTCAACACTTGGCTTTGGAGTTAAAAGAAGGCATTGAATCCCAGCTCTGGGCTTTCTGAGGTTTAAGGTTTCATTATGTGTAAATATCTCAGTAAAGCTGATTATATACAAAGTTCTTGGGTACGGGAGCACATTGAGGTCAATTCAAGACATGGGGACTTTGCCACCAGTCTCTGCTACACAGCAAGACTAGGTCTCAAAAAAAAAAAAATCTCCATTCTTTCACACACACACACCCCTGCTTTCTCCTCAAACATACCCTGGGTGATGGGCTTGTCTTGTCTAGCATAGAACACAGCCAATACTCTGACTAAAGAAGAACAAGCAGGTGTGTCTAACCCATGGCCAGGATAGCTATGATTGTAGCCCAAGACAAAATCATGGTTTGCCTCCCCTAGAGGGGAGTGAAGGAGCTACCTCACTTAAGATAACTCCAGCACCAAAATTTGGTCTTTGTTCCAATGGGTTGCCCCATTGGAGCTGTGTTTAGAGTTCTGTCTTTGATGTCATCCAAGCTCCTACTCATTCACATCATTACCCATGCCCTGGCAGAGGAGCAGCCAGTTCAAAGGCTTGTCTGACCTGTCTCTGCCATGCTTGATTGGCATGCATGAGCATGAATGCACTTATAGAGTGCTGTGGTTAGTGGTTTTTTGGCTCTTTTGGGAGGCCCGCCATCCAGCTCTTAAATAAATCACACACGGCCTTAGCTTGGCTTCTTTCTTGCCAGCTATCCTTAACTTATTCTGTCTACCTTTTGCTTCTGGGCTTTTCCCATTCTCTTATTTCTTACTCTGTGGCTTGCTGTGTAGCTGGGTGGCTGGCCCCTGGAGTCCTCCTTCTTTTCTAGCTCCTCGATCTCCCTTCTCCCAGGTTTCTCCCTCTATATATTCTCTCTGCCTGGCAGCCCCGCCTATCCTTTCTCCTGCCTTGCTATTGACCATTCAGTTCTTTATTAGACCATCGGGTGAGTGTTTTAGACAGGCACAGTAACACAGCTTCACAGAGTTAAACAAATGTAATGTAAACAACAGCAGCATACCTTACAATATTCTACTACAGAGTGCTGAGTGTAGTGTAGGACCCTGGCTCTAGGTTTGTCTCAGGTGGTCTCTAGACCATGTTCATCTCCCCACCGCTGCTCCATGCCTCAAACTGGAAAACTGGTGACTGCTGGTTCACCAGTTCCGATGCAAGGAATGCCAGGATATGGGTAGAGCTGGAAAGGAGAGCTCTGTCCTTGTCAATGCATCCTGGTTCTACTACAGAAGCCCAGGCTTCTCCCACATTCTCCAGCTGGCTAACTGGTCTACCTCAAACCCTACCATGATGTCACTCACCCAGAGTTCATGGAGGATCCAGCTCTAAGATCAAAAGAAAGCTAAGCTCGGGGCCTCCCTGTCTGACCATCACTTTCATTTCTTATCCCTTCACCAAAAACTGGCTGCCAGAAATCTTAGACCAAGACAGTAATGCCCATGAGTAATTTCTAAGCCTGCAAACTAGTTATAGGCTCAGAGGATCAGTCACTAGAGATCCAATGTCCTATTATGCAGCCTTGAGAACTTAATTCATTTGTTCATCAAAT
Source organism: Peromyscus melanophrys (assembly GCA_902168415.1). NCBI lineage: Eukaryota > Metazoa > Chordata > Mammalia > Rodentia > Cricetidae > Peromyscus > Peromyscus melanophrys. The sequence continues at coordinate 4,988 of CABHPR010153325.1, forward strand.
ATTCACGTGCCTATTTGTGAACTGGCACTGTGTGAGAACTAGGTGGACAATCATTAGCAACACTGGCCCTGCCCACATGGATCTTACGAGAGAAGAAAATTGTAATTATCAATATCAATCATACTTGGTACCCTACTGGTGTATATGGCTTTTATGCGCTTATATATTAGTCTTAAAATAATTTAAAGACCTGTGAGATGGCTCAGAGGGTAAGGTCACCTTCCACCAAGGCTGATGACCCAAGTTCATTCTCTGGGACTCATATGGTAGGAGAGAACTGACTCACCGTAAGTTGTCTTCTGACCTCCAGATGCCCCATAGCAAACACCCCCCCATGCACACACACACACACACACACACACACACACACACACACACACAGAGAGAGAGAGAGAGAGAGAGAGAGAGAGAGAGAGAGAGATGAAAAATAAAAAACCAAAAAACAAATAATGTATTTTTTTAATCACACAAGATACTGTCTTCACAAGAACAGGAGAACTGCAGGAATCTTGTTTATCTGTTCACTGATGTACCTAGAAGAAACCCTTGTACATATTAGGCACTAAAAGAATATGTGTCCGGTGAATGAATGAGTGAATGAATGAATGAATGAATGAATGAATGCCATGAAATCACTTCCAAAAAGTTAGAGATAGATGTTCTGAGGAAGTACTATTTGGCCTGCTGTTAAAAAATAAACTCAATTTTCTTAGTTCAAACTATACTGAGTGAATTTATAGGCAATCGTCAGGAGACTAATTTATACACTAGAAAACATTTATTATTTTGCTGTGAGAGATAAACCTGATTTAATATTTCCTTGGGGAACATTCCCAAAAAATGCCAAACAGAGCTATCTTTGGAATTACTGAAGGTCTGTTGAGATGAGCAGTGCTTAAGGGGCAGCCCCTCAGGGAGCCGGGTTATATTAGAAGGCTCCAATGGATGAGCCAAAAGAGAACAGAACACTAAATAAATGGATTCAAAAAGGCATTTGTGCAGCTGCCACAAAATTCCTTTCATACTTGGGGCAGTCTTGTGAGATCAAAGCTCTCCCCTTCTTTGAGTTGTACCAGGGAATCCCAGAAAGTCATAGATCCTAAATTTCAAACTGAGAACTATAGTTTTAAGAAATCTAGGAAGGACAGGCAAGATGCCTTAGTGGTTAGAGGCACCTGCTACCAGGCCTGAGGACCTGAGTCCAATCTCTGGTATACACACACATTAGAAAAAAACCCGGGGAGTCTGAGTGGGACCCACCGGGGCCCTCTACATGTGGGTGACAGTTGTGTAGCTTGGTCTGTTTGTAAGGCTCCTAGCAGTGAGATCAAGATCTGTCCCTGGTGCTTAGCTGGCTTTTGGGAACCTGTTCCCCATGCTGGATTACCTCACCCAGCCTTGATGCAGGGGGAGGAGCCCAGTCCTGCCTCAACTTGTTGTGCCTTTCTTTGTTCAAGCCCATGGGAGGCCTGTCCCTTTCTGAATGGAGACAGAGAGGAGTGGATGGGGAACAGAGTAAGTAGATGGGAGGGGGGCAGGAAGAGAGGAGGGAGGGGGAACTGTGGTCGGTATGTAAAATAAATGAAAAAATGTTAATTAAATAAAATGAATTTTTAAGAATCTGAAAAAAAAGAAGAAAACCAAGTCCTGCAAGCTGTCCTTTGACCTCTCCACCAGCACACACACACACACACACACACACACACACATCATCATCATCATCATCATCACAAAAATAATAAAATGTAATAAAAACCTTGGTACAAGGTCCTAGCTAAGACTCCTAACAACAGCAGATATGTAGCCTGAATTGGCCATCTCCTACAATCAGATTGTTGACTACCACAATTGTCATCAGAGAGGCTTCATCCATCAGCTGATGGAAACAGATGCAGGGGTCACAGCCAAACATTAAGTGGAGCTCAGGGAATCCTGCTGAAGAGAGGGAGGAAGGATAGTAGGAAGCAGAGGGGCCAAGGACATCATAAGAAAACCCACAGAAACAACTAACCTGGCTCATAGGAACTGATAGGGACTCATCTGAACCAACAACCAGGGAGTCTGCATGGGACCGACCTAGGCCCTCTACATATATGTGACAGCTGTGTAGCTTGGTCTAGTTGTGGGACTCCTCACAATGGGAGCAGGGGCTGTCTCTAACACTTTGGCTGGCTCTTGGGAACCTATTTCTCATACTGGGTTGCCTTGCCCAACCTTAGTACAAGGGGAGGTGCTTAGCCTTACCAAAGCTTGATATGCCATGCTCTGTTGATATCCATGGGAGGCCTGCCCCTTTCTGAACAGAAACAGAGGAGGAGTGGATGGGGGGAGGAGAAAGGAGGTATGGAGGGAATGGGAGGAGAGGAGGGAGAGGAAACTGTGGTCGGGATGTTAGATAGGTAGGTAGGTAGGTAGATGATAGATAGATAGATAGATAGATAGATAGATAGATAGATAGATAGATAGATAGATAGACAGACAGATGGATGGATAAGTAAAAATTTGGGAACCCCCAGAACTATATTACTTTGTTACCCATGAACTTAATTTTTCTTGACTTTATTCTTTAACTTTTCTCAACTTCATTCCCCTGTCACTTTCCTCTTACTTCCTATCACCCTTTCAATTCAGGAGCCCACTGCATGGCTTTGCAGTGTGTTACGGTTTGGGTATGAAGTGTTCTAAAATAAAATTTTTTAAAGAGGCTCGTGTGTTCAAGGCTTGACTTCTGGAAGTTTGGGAATTGGGGCTCACAGGGAACACTGAACCAGCTTGCCATTTGGGTGAGAGATTTATTAGAAGAGACGTGAATGCCACAGAGAGACAACATGGCAGGGTTCCATGTGGCAGTGTTGGGAAGGGGGAGGTCCCATGCCACACATTGTTGATTAATAACCCCTGGTGCCTGCAGTCAGGCTGTCTCTGTTTGCTGGATGGCAGGAGCATGAGGTTTTGCCTTTGGAGGAAAGAATGTATGATCTTGCGGATGTGGGGGAAGAGCGGTCCATGTGGTTAATGTGTAATCGTCATCCCGGGTACGCCACAGGTAGCTCCTGATAGCTGAAAGTCTCGTAGCCTGCATCATGAGAGCAGCAACTTCAACAGTAGATTAGTCTATTGATAAGCCTTAGATGGATGGACTTCTGGGAGGTGGGGCCTAACTGGGGGACACAGTGCTCTGGAGGAATACCTTTGAAAGCGCTTCTCGCCCAGGCACCCTCACCCCTACACACGGCTACCTGCGAGCTAAGCCACTTTGTTCCACCACATGCTCATGCTATGTTGCCTCCTTGTGCAGGGGCCATGAAACGACAGAGCCCAGTGACCATGGATGGAAGCCTCCAAAACTGTGAGCTAACATAAGCCCTTCTTCCCTTAAATTGCTTTCCCAGGTCTGTCTCTTCTCACAGTGACAAGCTAACTCACACATAGTTACAAGAAAGTCTTGCTCCCAACATCCTCTGCAAAACTTAGTCTCCCTCTTGAGGTACATGGCCCGGGGACTGAGGTATCCCTATGAAAGTATACACATGGACGTTCAACATCACCCTGGCTGTCCGAATGCAATCATCTAAGCCAAATGAAAGCGGAGTCCAAGGAGAATGTTGGTTCAGGAATGATCTGGACTCCAGAGAATCCCTTGTTTGCTGAGCTGTGAAGAAAGGATGGGAATGTGTTAATGTGAGCTCTAGCAGGTCTTAGGAGAGTGAAAACTGAAAATAGCATGTGGAGTATATTAGTTTCTTTTCTATGCCTGCGATAAAATGCAATGAACAGCTGACTGGAAGAAGAAAGAGTTTATTTGGGCTTATGGTTCCAGACAGATGAGTCTGACAAGGCAGGGAAACACGGCAGCAAGATGCAGCAGGAATCTGAGGGCTCACATTTTGAATGGCGTGCATTAAGCAGAGAAAAAACTGGGGACACACCCAGGCTTGTGAAACCTCAAAGCCCACCCCTAGTGCCATACTTCCTCCAACAAGGCTGTGTGTTCTAAGCCTCCCCCAAATACCACTACCAACCAGAGACCAGTATTTAAACTCCCAGGTACATGAGTGTGGTGGTCTGAATGAAAATGGCCCCCACAGACTCAGAGGGAGTGGCATTATTGTAGGGGTGGCATTGTTGGAGTAGATGTGGCCTTGTTGGGGGACATGTGTCATTAGGGGTGGGCTTTGAGGTTTGAGAAGCTCAAGCCAGGCCTACTGGCTCACTGTCTCTTCCTGTTGCCTGTGGATCCAGATGTAGAACTCTCGGCTCCTTCTCCAGCACCATGTCGGCCTGTGTGCTGCTATTCTTCCTGCCATGACTATAATGGACTGAACATCTGAACTGTAAGCCAACTCCTATTAAATGTTTTCCTGTATAAGAGCTGTTGTAGTCATGGCATCTCTTCACAGCAATAGAACCCTAACTAAGACAACGGAGGACATCTCGTTCAAACCACCACATGGAGGCAGGACTTTGAGCCTTCTGGGACTGGCTTAAAGAATGTTTTGTAACAAAATGCTGTGATCAGGCATCTCAGGCAGGAGATCTTAACTTCACTGGGTCTCATGCACTGTGCATCCAAAGGGGTTTTTTTTGTTTTTTGTTTTTTTTAAACAGGGTTTCTCTGAGTAGCCCTGGCTGGCCTAGAACTTGCTGTGTAGGATGGCCCCATACTCAGAGATCCACCTGCTTCTGCCTCCCAAGTGCTGGGATTAAAGGCATGTGATACCACCGACCGCAGCTGGAAGTTTTCCTGTGTCCCACAGCCGCTCGGTCCCAAATAAACACACAGAGGTTTATATTAATAACAAACTGTTTGGTCTGTGGCTCAGGCTTATTGCTAGCTAGCTATTACAACTTAAATTAATCCATTTCTATTAATACATATATTGCCATGTGTCTAGTGGCTTTATCTGCATTCCATTACATCTTGCTCCCCTGGTGGCTCTCAGTGTCTCCCCAACTCCACCTTTCTTCTCCCTGTATCTCTCTTGGATTTCCCACCTAGCTATGTCCTGTGTTGCCATAGGCCAAACAGCTTCTTTATTAACTAGTAATAGCAACATATATTCACAGAGTACAGAAAGACCATCCTACAACACTTCCCCTTTTCTGTCTAACCAAAAAGGAAGGTTTTAACTTTAACATAGTAAAATTACATATAACTAAACAGTTATCAAGCAAGAATTACAGTTGCAATATCTAGTTTATTTGTATTTGGAAAAATTAAAGAAAATACTCTATCAATTGACTAGCATCCAATGGGTCATTTTTAGTCCATGAAACAGAAAACAATTTCTTTAAAAATGAAGATTTCCACCCTCCTACCTACCTTTAAAAACCAGATATTCCTGACCATACTTTCTACAAGCAACGATACGGTGGAACTTTCAGACATTGCAGAGCCCATAATTGCCCTATGAGATCTAGGAAATAAATATCAAAAGAGCCATGAGGGATGAAGGAGAGGAGCCATGGTTGCTTCAAGTCCACACTAGGACCTCGTGGCCAAGGTACGGCTTCCTGCTCCTGGCTCTACACTTTCTCCCTCTCTTGAGACTAGGTTTGGCTTAACATGCAAGCAGAATGGACCTAGAATTAAATCTCTCCATAAAGAAATATGTTTTCATCACCCTGTGTTCATTGTTTCCTGTGGCATTATCATGTTACCTCTGGGTTGTTGCTAGCCCCCATGGGACTCATGGACAAAGGAGAGAGGGGTTCCCTACACTTGACTGTCTACTGAAATCTGTCATAATAAACAGACTGACTGAATCAGACCCTTTAGCACCACCTACAGGAAAACTGTGAAGTCTGGGATGGGAATGGCACTCTAGAATGAAATCCTAGGCCAAACCAAGCCTTTGGGGTTCTACCTCTGTCTCTGCTTCATTGGGGGGATTGCTCATGTTTTCTGAGCACCAGGTGTCCCCCATTTAAGAGGAGGAATTGTTTCCATAGCATCAAGCTTGCTGTGGGGAGTACAAGGCATTATGTGTGTAAACGATGTCTCTATGGCCATCAAATCGTATGGGCTATACAAGAGGGAAAACCTACAAGCAAAGTAGCCATGTTCTTGCAGCTGTGAGGTCTCAGCCCCTCAGAAGGGTAGCTACACCAGGAGAAGAGCCTGGACCATCTCCAAGCATGTGGAAAGGAAATATCAGAGCATCCAGATAACTAGGTGGTAGAGAGCCTTTTGACAGGAAACAGCCTCTCCTGGAAGAGGCGTCTCCACAGAGCCCGCTCTGACTGGCATCAGGCTGCCATCCCTTCCGGCCAGCTCTAGGGCCCGTCTTACAAAGAGCAAGGAAATGAGCCCCTAGAGTTGTCTGGACGTTTTTCCCCTCTGTGTCAAACAAGAAAGTGTGAGGAAGCCAAGGCATCAACTTGACCATGCAGGAACTGTACTCAGCGTCTCCAGTTCCCGCGGCCCAGCTGACTCACCTAACAAGTGTGCCTAGGAGTCATTAAGGCAGCCTAATTGAAACTAATTCCATGTTCCTTGCAGCCCTGAACTGCACGGAAGAGAATGTGATGCGACCTTACAGCTGTGCACAGTGTGAAACTCAAATTGGGTTATTTATTTGGTTACCAATAAAAAGTGGCAGAGTTGAGACTTGAACTTCCGTCTTCCAATTCCATTTCCTCCCAAATTGCAGAGAAGTGCAATTTAACCTCATTGAACACACCCGACACAGGAGTCCTGTTAAAAGGCTTTATTGCTTTAATCCACAGAAGCTAAGAGAAAAACAATGCGTTTCCAGACCAAGATCACAGAACAGCAAGACTTAAAGATGATTGATTATTTGTGTCTAACATCTCTCATTTCCATGAATAAAGACAAAAAGTTAGATCATTTAGCAAATAACAAGGAAAATCCTATTTATTAAAGTCTGTGAAATATAATCAAAGACTATATATGTGTGTGTATAAGTGTATGTTAAAAGGAAAAAGATGAACTCTCAAAATCATTGGTTGGGCTGGTATGAAGGCTCAGATTAAAGGTACCTGCTGCCAAGCCTGGCAACCTGAGTTAGATCCCCAAGATTCACAGAGTGAAAGGAAAGAACTGACTCCCAGAAGTTGTTCTCTGACCTCCACAGGGGCTCCATGGAACACACACAAATAAATCAATCAATTTAAATTTTAAAATTGTTTAAGAAGAATGAATCCGAAGAAAATAATTCAACTCAAAATCAAGTTTTAAAATCTAAGGGGGCCGGATAGTGGTGGCGCACGACTTTAACTCCAGCACTCGGGAGGCAGAGCCAGGTCGATCTCTGTGAGTTCAAGGCCAGCCTGGTCTACAGAGCGAGATCCAGGACAGGAACCAAAACCACACAGAGAAACCCTATCTCGAAAAACAAAAACAAAAACAAAAATATCTAAGGGAAACAAAAAGGCAGAACTAAAATAAAACTAAAGTCAGTCATCTATACCCATGGGTTCTACATCTGTGGGTTCAACTACAGCTTGACAAGGCTAGGGGGTGGGGTCTGGGCTGGCCATGCGCAGCTTCATCACTGTTCTCTAAATAATACAGTATAAAGATTAAAGTGTGACGTTTATGTTGTTGGGGATATTTTAAATAATCTAGAGACAATTTAAAGTATACAGAAGCATGTGTGCAGGTTATATGTAAATACTATGAGAGCTTATGTTAGAGACTAGAGCATCTGCAGATCTGGGTATCCTGGGGGAGTGGATACTATAATCCATCCTCCTGTGGATACCCAGGGATGCCTGTGTAATAAACTTGGATACAAAATCAGCAGAACTGACTGTTGGGAGATAATTTTCTGTGGGTTTTTTACCGGCTGCCTTTGTTGTAGATTGTCTTTTCGAGGTTTCTACAGCAAAGTTTCCTAAGATAAGAAATGCCTCTCAAAGCTAGGCCTGGTGACGCATGCCTATAACCCCGGCACTGGGGAAGCTGAGACAGGAGTCATGGCCAGCCTGGGCTACGGAGTGAGTTCTGAGCCAGTGTAAGCCCCAAGTGAGACACTGGCAAAAGAAAGACAGGGAAGAGGTAGGGTGAGGCAGAGGAGGGAAAGGAAGGATGAGTCACTGAAAAACCAAACAAAACAACAATAAGTAATCCACTAGCCTAACCAAGAAGGGAAAAAAAGGAAAACCCAATACACAAAATTGAGAATGAGAAAATGGATTGATGTACACACATACAGGAAAACATCACTTTTTATTTTTCAATCACATTATTTTTTTTTAATTCCATGTGTCTATGTGTGAGTATTTGCATGTGCCATGGCCCTTGAGCAGAGATCACAGGAAACACTTACAGGAGTCAGTTCTTTTCCTCTACTGTATGGTCAGGGTAGATTAATGGAGGTCTTCCGCTTAGTAGGCAGCTTCATCCACTGAGCCATCTCATCTGCCCTGAAAAACACAATTCTTCCAAAAGGAATCATTTGTAGACTAGAGCGATGGCTCAGAGGGTAGAGGGAGCTTCAGTGCTGGAGTCCAGATCCTTAGCATGCAGGTATAAAATTAGGTGTGAAAGCATTTTCCCCATGACTGGGAGGCAGAGACAGGAGGGCTTCAAGGGCTCTGGGGCCAGCCAGTTTAGCCAGTTAGTGAGCCCCAGCGAGAGATCCTATCTCAGAGCAATAGAGGAAGACCACCAACCTCAACCTACGTGGATTCTCCCTAGTATCCAAACTCAGCAAAAGATCAGCCAGCACTTAACCCACTGAACCATCTCTGTCTTAGAGTTTCTATTGCTGTAAAGAGACACCATGACCATGGCAACCCTTATAAAGGAAAACATTTAATTGGGGCTGGCTTACAGTTCAGAGGTTTAGTCCGTTATCGTCATATTGGGAAACATGGCGGCATGCAGGCAGACATGGTGCTGGAGAAGGAGCTGAGAGTTCTACATCTTGATCCAAAGGCAGCAGAAAAAGACTGTGTGCCATACTGGGTGTGGCTTGAGCATATGAGACCTCAAAGTCTGCCCTCACAGTGACACACTTCCTCCAGCAAGGCCACACTTCCTGATAGTGCCATTCCCTATGGCCAAGCATTGAAACGCATGAGTCTATGGGGGCCATTCCTGTTCAAACCACCACAGCCTCTGCCTTCCCAGTGCTGAGATTACAGAGGGTCACCACACTTGCCTGGCATTCATGCTGGTCCTGGGACTCTGAACTCCAGCCCTCACACCTGCTCACAGGAATTTTACCCACTGAGTAATCTTCTTAGCCCGTATGGCATTTTGTCCTGTTGTTCTGTTGAGACCCAAGTCTTTCTATGCAGGCCAGGCTGACCTTGAACCTGTGATATTCCTGCCTGTACTCTCTCAGTGCTGGAGTCACAGGCATGAGCCTCCACACCAGATGCAGTCTGTTTTAACAAAGCCCTCCAGGTGATTCTGACTCATTCGCTAGTTTGAGAACAGTAGACTTGATTCCAGTGATCACATTGTCTCGGGCTGAGCTCACTTCCTGTTGTGACATCGGTACTTCTCAGAAGGAAAAAAAAAATTCCATCTCTTTACACACACACACACACACACACACACATACACACACACACACACACACACACACACACAGCTATAAATAACACACATTTGCTCACCAGCAGCTGGAGTTGCAGCCTGTATAGGCTCCATCAGCAGCTGCTGTGAAGTATCAGCCTCTGAAGGAACAAACGCATTTTTGTGCTTGAGGGGCAGGGTGTGTGCGGCCTCCTTCTAGGCCTTGATCACTGAAATTAAAAAGCAAGTTTACAGTAGACGATTGGAAAAACCAGGGTCCTTTCCCTTAATGTAGGATGCTAGTCTTGGAGCCTGTTCACACCCACAGCCCTGGGCGCTAACTGGATTTGAGGATTTCAAGAGGCAGCCAGACCTGGGCTAAGGCAGTAAAACTGGAAGGGCCAGAACCCTGGCCCCTTTCCCTGTCTTAGTTACTAATTCACCACGTGACCACAGAGCATGCTGCAGCTTGATTCCTGTGTGTGCAACAGGCATGATAACAGCTCTCCTTCCTTAGAGACTGGTAGGTGGGGTCGTCTCATGAGCTAGGAGACCTCAGACAGTCTTTAGGTCTCTGTTTCCTGCTCTGGACTTGGAGAGACCAGAGAATGGCTAGTACTTTAAAGACCCTAACTTATGCATATGCGTAACTGAGTGGTTAATAGGGCACCACCAAGGCAACCTGGGCCACGTGACTCTTAGCTTGTTCTTTTGACTCTGAGAAGGCAGAGGAAGAGTGGTTTTTCACAATCCTCAATTAGTCCGTGGCTACCTTGGTGAAAGTTTTAGGAACCTCAAATAAGGATGCAGGGCCTAACAAATGAAGAGCAGCTATGGAGAGAGGCAGAGTGTCCGTTGGTCCTGTCACCTCCTGGACAATCTCTCTGCCGACACTAGCCCCCATCCATGACATCACTGAGCTTCCCGATTAGGTACACCTTCCTGATGTTAGGAACACCTTGTTTTTTTTTTTTTTGTTTTTTTTTGTTTTTTTTAAAGATTTATTAATTTATTATGTATACAGTACTCTGCCTGCATGTGTCCCTGCAGGCCAGAAGAGGGCACCAGATCTCATTACAAGTGGTTGTGAGCCACCATGTGGTTGCTGGGAATTGAACTCAGGACCTCTGGAAGAGCAGTCGGTGCTCTTAACCACTGAGCCATCTCTCCAGCCCTAGGAACACCTTGTAACCAGTGCTGCTCCTTCGCTGTTCATCCCGTGCTACATCTGGGGGTTTATTATGGATCTGTTGAGGAGAGACAAAAGAGTAACTTAAGTCTCCCCTTTCAGGATGTGCTTGGTCCGCACAAAAGCTGAGGACGCTTGCTACTGGACAGCTGACTGAGCCGGCTCAGTGCTAATCCCCAACACACACAGTCCAAGTCCACAGCTCCAGGCAGTGTAGAATTCTATTGTGTTTGCTTGCTTTTGCGTAGCAAACCGGGCCCAGAGAGAAGAAATGACCTGCGTCTAGAACATTCATCACTGAGATGCTAAGTTATTGAGTGACAGCCACTCCATCAAAGAATCCAGAGCCTTGGAAACCAGATAACAGCTTTGGGATATAAATAGCATTTGGGCATCATCTTTAAAGGATGAAGACCTGACCCGTGGGCAGTTCATCCTTTCCTCTCTCTTACAACAACTCAGCTGCAAAGCCCCAAAGAAAAACAGAGAGCTTTTGAAAGGAGGGATGGTGTCATTCGGCTCCCAAAGTTCAGCCTGAGTCCTGCCAGAACTACAGCCTACTTTACAAAGCTCTAGGGAGGGAGGACACCCTTGGGGTCTCCTAAAACATCTCTCAAGAACCTTTGTCAAAGGGGGAGATGCAGCTCATTGGTAGAGTGGTTGTCTACTCTGCTCAAAGGCCTGGGTTCAATCCCAGCACCTCATAAACCAGGCATGGTGGTACTCGTGCATGCTTGCACATACACACACACACATACACACACACAGAGAGAGAGAGAGAGAGAGAGAGAGAGAGAGAGAGAGAGAGAAATCTAATCAAGCCTTTACAGTTTTTTTTTTTTTTTTAGAAAGACCTTGGTTTGGGTCCATCCATCTTACAAATGATAAATCTGGCCAAGCATGGTTATGTACAACTATAATCTTATCTCACTGGGGATAGAGTGGAAGTCGGGGGGGGGGGGGGGAATGAGGTCAAGGTTATCTGCAGCTATGTAGTGAGTTTGAGGCCAGCCTGAGATACATGAGACCCTGTCACACAAAATCAGGACTAAGCTAACAATAACAACAACAACAACAACAATAATAATGGCTGCCTTTTATTCCTGGATTTACAGGCAGGTTTAATGTTCTCCATTTCCCAGTGAAGCAAGTGTAATAACCACCTCTGTCTCAGAGTGAGGCAGACATGAGCAAGTGAGATTAAGAAATCAGACAGCTTTTAAAAGTGTTTGAGACTTGGCGGTGATCCCTGGTCACCTGGCCCTGAAGCTACCAATGCTCTAGAAAAGGTTTCTGGAAGAACCGGATAGCCTGTAAAGAACACTGACCCAATGCCATTTATGGCCTTGTCTTTATTTTAAGTTCAGCTGCAGGAAGATAGACACAGTGGCACACATATATAATCCCAGTTCTCAGAAAGCTGAGGCTGAGCATTACCAAAAGTTTGAGGCTATTCTGGTCTCCATAGCAAGTTCCATATAGCCAGACCAGCTCAATTACACAGAAAGACCTTATGAAATGACTTTTTAAAATGTGACTGTTTCTTTTTTTTTCAGCTGATAAAACACAGAGACAAGTAAGATCCCAGAAGGCACAGCTACCATGATGGCCCCCGAGCCAGCTCCTTCTCCGGTGGCCTCTGCATCTTTCAGAAACAAACTGCTCTTGAAGTGGGCCACCCAAGCCTCCCAAACAAGAGGTGAAGTATAAAATTTGACCCCTGGTTTTAGGAAGACATCATCTTCCCTTAATTAGCCTGGCTGAAAATATTAACTCTTAGGGATGTAGACAGGAAAAGTCAAATGCCCGCAGGGGTCATGGCCACTCCCTCGTGGCTGTGCTACACCACCAGACAAGAGCAGCTTCAGGGGAAAATGGTTTATTTTGGTTAACAGTTCCAGAGGCATATCGTTCCTCCTATGGTGGGAAAAAATATGACAGCAGGCAGGCTTGGCGTGGTGGCTGGTGCTGGAGGTTGGCTGGCCTCCACGTTCAGGAAGCAGAGCATGAACAGGAAGCAGAGCATGAACAGGAAGTGGAGCATGAACAGGAAGTGGAGCATGAACAGGAAGTAGGGCAGACTATAAAGCCTAAGGCCCTTCCCCAGTGACTCATTTGCTGTGGGATGGTCTTTCTGTATGCTGTGAATATGTGTTGCTACTACTGGCTAATAAAGAAGCTGCTCTGGCCTATGGCAACAGGACATAGCCAGGCAGAAAATCCAAGAGAGAAACAGGGAGAAGGAAGGCGGAGTCAAGGAAGACGCTGCCAGCCACCCAGGGAAACAAGATGTAATAGAACACAGGTAAAGCCACGAGACATATGGTGAGACATAGACTAATAGAAATGGGTTAATTTAAGATGTAAGAGCTAGCTAGCAAGAAGCCTGAGCCATAGACCAAACAGCTTGTAATTAATATTAAGCCTCTGACTGATTATTTTATAAGCTGCTACAGGCCTGGCAGAACACAGAATAGCTTTTGGTTACACTCATTTCCTCTAGCAAGGCTCTACCTCCCGAATGTTCCACAGCCTTCCCAAAGTACCTCACCAGCTGGGGACCAAGTGTTCAAACACGGGAGTCTAGAAGGGATGTCTCACATTCAAACCACACTAATATTTAGTATGCTGTTTATTTAACTTTTATTTTTATTATTTTTGATTATGTGGGGGGGGGGGTATGTGTTCTGGTGGGAGTTCCACCTCAGCCCCTGGCATCCTGGCATCCATACACCCAAAGAGTCTGGAATGTTCTGGTGGAAGATCCACCTCAATGCCCCTCCCTCATCTCTTTCCCCAAACCCGCGCTCTCAAAGCCTGCCAAATATGGCTCCTCCCACAGAGATGTTCAAGACCACTCCCACAGGGTATTTAAAATGCATCCTAGAAAATAGACAGGTGGTTTTCCGGTTTCTCGTCCCTGTCTCCTTTCTAGGGGACTGGAGAATCACTGGGAACGCTTTACCCATTAAACCGGAACTTTTTCTAATTCAGTCTGATTCGGTCTGATTTGGATTGCTGTGTTGTTGGCAGGGAAGCTTATTGGGGTGCAAAAACCTTTCAGTATATGCATGTGAATATAGGTGCCAGTGGAGGCCACAGACATCAGATTCCCTTTGAATTGGAGTTACAAGCAGCTGTGAACTGCCCAGCATGGATGCTGGGAACTGAACCTGAATCCCCTGCAAGAGCAAAGCCTGCTCTTGATACAGAGTCATGTCTTCAGGCTCTGATATATTATTTTTGCACTCATTTTACAAACATACATTACAACTGAGAGTAGTGGTGCACGCCTTTAATCCCAGCACTCAGGAGGTAAGGCAGAGGCAGGAGGATCTCTGTGAGTTCCAGGCCAGCCTGGTCTTCAGAGTGAGTTCTGTTAGTTATTTGGCGGTGCTCTTACCCCGCGAGGAAATGTCATGAAACACAACAGAATCTACTAACAAGAGTTTTATTAAGATAAGAGAGAGAGAGAAAGGTGTGCTCAGGCCTGTTAAAAGATACGTGCATAAAGAAGGAAGCCAGGAATATGGTGCCGGCTTATAAAGGCTGGGTCGTGCATGCGTACACAGGCTCATGTGGCTACTCCACGCATGCGCGTAGATCACATGGTTGCGTTGCACGCTTTACGCTACCATGCAAAGCCATGGGGTCCTGGTCACACGAGACGTTTTGACCCGGAAATGGCTATTTTGACCCGGAACTGGCTAGGCGGAAGTGTCTAGGTCCGCCGGGCATGCCCAACCATGGGGGCGTGTTGTGAATCTATCAAGTTCCAGGACAGGCAGAACTGTTACACAGAGAAACCCTATCTCAAAAAAAAACAAAAACAAAAAAAAAAACACCCAAAAACAAAACAAAACAAACAACAAAACCCATACTTTTAATGTATTCTTTAATTAAGAAATGTTAATTTTGCTGATTGCGTAGCTCAGTGGTAGAACAATTGCCAAGCATGCGGAACCCTGAGTTCACTCCCCAGCACTGAAAAGAAAAAAAGGAAAGAAAGACAAACTGCTATGTTTCTTTTCTTTATTTGAGACAGGGTTTCTCTGTGTAGTTCTGGCTGTCCTGGAACTCACTCTATAGTCCAGGCTGGCCTGGAACTCGCAAAGATCCTCCTGCCTCTGCCTCTGGAGTGCTGGGATTAAAGGTGTGCGCCACCATCAATAAGCAAACTGCTATTTTTCTATCTCACATCTCATAAAAATTTTATTCAAATTTCTTCATGTACAACCATAATATTAGCATCTTAATCATCACACAGTCTGTTCTGGAATCATTTAACACCATTTTTAAGAGAATATTATTTCTCCTAGCTAAGTATGTGAAATTCCAAATACGACAGTGTCATCAGAAATGTTAGCCTGCTTTTTCATTCGTCCCCTGAATTGATTAATTAATTTGCTTGGTGGCACTGGGGATGGAACCCAAGGTCTCACACATTCTAAGGAAGTGTCCCACCGTTGAGCCACACCCCCACCCTGTGCTCTAAATCCAGATCTGTGGTGATTGTTGTTGTTTAAGACAGGGTATCACTGTCTTAAGCTGGACTCACTGAGATGGGCCTGTCTCTGTCTCCTGAATGGTGGAATTAAAGGAATGAACCACACACTCAGCAACTTTTTGGTAATCTTTAAAACACTTCATTGAGGAGCCTGGAGAGATATCTCAATCATTTAAGAGTTTGGGCTGCTCTGGAAGAGGACCAGATTCAGTTCCCAGAACCTACGGCAGGCTGCTCACAACTGCATGTAACACCAGCTCCAGAAGATCAGCTGCCCCTTCTGGATTCTGCTGGCACCTGCACTCCCAAAGACATACCCACTCAGACAGACACATATACACATAATTAAAATATACATTAAAAAAAGAAAACAATTGAGAGGTCTTCTTTCAAGAAATAAGGACTGGGAATCCACTTCCTTTGTCTCTGACCTTTTCTATAGAGGTTTCCAAAGTGTTGACTGAGATCCTTTCGAATTGATAGGTCTTTCCCAAAAAGAGCACTTTCTCAAAATGACATCATAATTTTTGTTCATTTCCCCCATATTAGGATATTGCTCTTGCTTTCAGAAGACTTTCAAAAGATAAAAGCTCTTGCCTCGGGGCTGGAGAGATGGCTCAGAGGTTAAGAGCACTGACTGCTCTTCCAGAGGTCCTGAGTTCAATTCCCAGCAACCACATGGTGGCTCACAACCATCTGTAATGAGATCTGGTGCCCTCTTCTGGCCTGCGGTCATATATGCTGTATACATAATAAATAAATAAATATTTAAAAAAAAATTAAAAAAAAAAAGCTCTTGCCTCAAAGAAAAACAGCACACACACACACACACACAAAAATAATAAATAAAGGAAAAAAATAACACATTACTGTTGTAGCAAACAATGGTGAGAACAAACTGAACCTGACCCAAAGGTCAAGAACCACTGGTCTGTGTAAAGAAGAATAAATTTGAATTTGTGACTCTCCACCTGTAAAACTCTGGGATTAGCGGCCTATGGCCACCACTCACTCCTAGTTTGTCTGCTGCAGATTAAACCCAGAGCCTCAGCTGAGCTCCAGTTCTAAGACCTGAACCTGTTCTTCCCCCCACCCTCCCACCCCCACCCCCATCACCCCACCCCCTCACTCCCTCACCCCCCATCCCCCACCCCCGCTGTCCTGGAACTCACTCTGTAGACCAGGCTGACCTCCAATTCACAGGGATCCGCCTGCCTCTGCCTCCCGAGTGCTGGGATTAAAGGTGTGCACCACCGCCTGGCTTGAACCTGGGTTTTTTTTTTTTTTTTTTTTTTTTTTTGGTTTTTCGAGACAGAGTTTCTCTGTGTAGCTTTGCGCCTTTTCCTGGAACTCACTTGGTAGCCCAGGCTGGCCTCGAACTCACAGAGATCTGCCTGCCTCTGCCTCCCGAGTGCTGGGATTAAAGGCGTGCGCCACCAACGCCCAGCTGAACCTGTTATTTTTAAAGCTGTCTAATTATTTGTACTTGGAGAACTCTGGCAGGGGTTCCCTACAAAAGCTTGCAAGTCATCCCTATTGCGCACGCAAATCTCGGTGTTCCAGAATAATTCTCTTGTGTTCATTCCAGCCTCTAGGATTCAATGGGTACAAGCACTGGCATCAGCCTCTGGCCACCTCTAGTGCTTGTGGATGTGAGGGTATGTTCCCTTAGGCAAACTGAGACCTGCCCCAACCAGAGCTAGGCTTTAACCAAGCACTGGTTCAGCCAGAGGCTTTAAAAGTGTGTGTGTGTGTGTGTGTGTGTGTGTGTGTGTGTGTGTGTGTGTGTGTTTATGTGCATACACAGATGCCACCGTACACATGTGAAAGTCAGAGGGTAACTTTCAGGAATTGATTCTCTCCTACCATGTGGGTCCCAGGAATTGAACTCAAGATGTTCGGTTTGCCCTCTGAGCCACCTCACCAGCCCTTGACTACCGTTTCAAAAGCACATGGTTGTCTTTCTGCTTTCAACGCAGTAATTCCTGAGTATGGATTTGTTTATGCTTTTATTATTACTTTTCAGAACTGAATACTATGGGGAAAATGCTATACTATTGGAAAGTTAATCCTCATGAAATATTACTTAAGAATAGAGTTCTTTTCAAAAATATAGAACGTTGCCATCAACACAGGATGGTCCCCAGCACCTGGGAAACTGAGACAGAGGGATTGCTGTGACTTTGAGACCACTCTGGGCTACATAGTGAGACCTTGTCTCAACAACAGCAACAAGGGTCTGGTTACGAGGAGTGCTCCAGGGAACACAGTGAGTGCTCCAGGGACCACAGTGAGTGCTCCTATAACTGGCTGTGCTTTCTGCAGGAAATGTGGTCAGCACCACCCCCACACAGTGAGTGCTCCCATAACTAACTGGCTGTGCTTTCTGCAGGAAATGTGGTGGAAATGTGGTCAGCACCATCCCCACACAGTGACACAGAAAAAGGGCTGGGATTCTGGGGGCACCCAGAGGAAGCCAGTTCTGATAGTGTCTCTGGTGGGCAGCTTAAGCCCATTTTCCACAAAAATACTAGACCTCCAAAGCAGACCGGGCCAGGTCTAAGAGAATATTGGCTGGTAAGAAATACAAACACAGGTGACAAGAAGAGAAAGGGC
>CABHPR010153327.1:6016-28762 GCA_902168415.1 Peromyscus melanophrys
TTACTTACTTACTTACTTACTTACTTACTTACTTACTTACTTACTTATCAAGGACAGGAAGAGGGGAAAGGACAAGGTCTCACTATATAGCCAGCCCAGGCCACGGCAAATCTAGAATTTGCTATGTTGCCAAGGCTGACCTGGAACTCTCACAGTGATCCAACTGCCACACGCTGCCAGGTACTTGAATTAAAGGCGTTTGCCATGCCATCATGTCAAGCCTCTGTGGCTCCATTTGTTTATTTAGGTTTTTCAAGAGAGTGGCTACTTTTAATGCTTGCTATCCAAAGAGAAAAATGACTGTCATTTACTCAAAAATGTCTGAATTAAGCACTAATAATCCAAAAATAAAGGGGAAAAAAATAAAATCATAAATAAGGAAAAGCTCTAGTAATTCTTACATATTTTACCTTTCTAGTTTTACTGTTGTTTATTGAGACAGTCTCAACTCTCCATCCTCTTTCTTTGTCTCTCAAGTGTTGGAATGCAAGAGTGGGCCACCACCACTTTGTCTAGCTTAATTTTCCCTAATTTTGATACTAAAGAACGAACAGTAACTTAAAGCCCCAAGCTGTGTCCTACTATATACCTCTAAAAAAAGAAAATACTGCCGGGCGTTGGTGGCGCACGCCTTTAATCCCAGCACTCGGGAGGCAGAGCCAGGCGGATCTCTGTGAGTTCGAGGCCAGCCTGGGCTACCAAGTGAGTTCCAGGAAAGGTGCAAAGCTACACAGAGAAACCCTGTCTCGAAAAACCAAAAAAAAAGAAAAAAGAAAATACTGAGTTCGATGAGACAAATGAGAAAAAGGGAAAAAGAAATCTGGGTCAAATTTTCCTGTAAGTAGAAACTTTTGTTTGAAGATTTTCCTCAAATCCAAATATACTCATTTCAAGCCACAGAACATCAATGCAGGAAGGGGGAAGAATCTGAACAGTTCTTGAAGCCCACAAGTCTTGACCAGTATCTCCACCTGATTTTTAAATGAAACTACTGCCAGGCACAGGGTATGTGCTTGCAATTCAGCTACTCACAAGGCCAAGATAAGACCACTTCAGCATAGGATCCTGTTCAAGCCCAACTGGGCAACACAACAAGACCTTGTAAGAAAGAAGAGAGGAAAGGAGAGGAGAGAAGGAGGGTGAGGGAGGAGAAAAAGCATGAAATGAAATTATTAGGTACGGTAGGTATATTCATTTAATGAAATACCGAAGCCAGAAAATGTATAGTAAATGAAAAGAACAAAATACAAAATTGCAAATGGCACAATATGAACCATATAATATAATAAATAAATATAATAAAAACAGACTGGAAAGAATATGCCAGGCCATGGCAGTGGACAAAGCAGCCACGCCACCATCTGCCACACCTAACTGGGAAAAGAAGGAAAAGAAGCTCCTGTCAACATCAGCCCAGGCCATGGCATGCTGCCATCAGGAGTTGGCAGAGCAAAAATTCTCTAGGCAACTTGGAAGGGAAATTCATATGGCCAAGGACATCCTGAGGGAAGCAAGGCTGCATTCTGATGAGCTGAACTAGGTACCAGAGTTGAATCAGAAGAGATACCCAGCAGACCACAGAGTTCAAGGAAGAATGCACAAACAGCAATAAAAGAGCCCTAAATACATCACAAAAAAGCAGAAGTAAAGCCAATGTTTGGGGCTGGAGAGACGGCTCAGGGATTAAGAGCATTATCTGCTCTTACAGAGGACTCAGATTCAGTTCCCACCATCTCCATGGAGATTCAAAACCCTCTGTAACTCCAGACCCAGGGGATCTGATGCCCTCTTCTGACCTCCTTGGGTCAGGCACATACAAGGGTGCACATACACACGTGAAAGCAAAAAATTCAAACACATAAAATAAGTAAATCTAGAAAAAAATAAGCCTGGTAGTGCACAACTTTAATCCCAGCACCCAGAAGGCAGAGCCAGGCGGATCTCTGTGAGTTCAAGGCCAGCCTGGTCTACAGAAAGAGTTCCAGAACAGCTACAGCTATACAGAAAAACCCTGTCTGGAAAAAACAAAATTAAAATAAAAATAAAAAAATAAAAACCCTTATGTTGGGTTAAAGGGATAGCTCCATTAGTAGAGTACCTGCCTAACATGCATACATCCCTGGATGTGACCCCCCAACACCCTAGATACTGAGCATGGTAGCACATGCTTGTAATTTCAGTGTTTGACAAGTGAAGGCGAAGTACAAGTTCAGTGCCAGCCTTGGCTACACAGCAAGTTCAAGGCCAGGATGAATTAATTACAGGAGACCATGTCAAAAAAACAATTAAAGAGAAAAAACCTCATGTTCGCTGATTACAGTTAAGTCTAGCACTCAGAAGGCTGAGGAGAGCTCAAGAATTCCGGGCCATCCTGAGCTACACTTTGGACCCTGTCTCAAACAAAACCTTGGGCGGGGAGATAGCTCGCAGGTACAAGTACTTGCTACACAAGCCTTAGGGCCTGATTTCAGATCTCCGGCAGCTGCATGAAAGAACCAAAAACTTTAAAAATTGAAGACAAATAAACAACACCTATGTTGTTCAGCTGTAGCTAAACCTGGGTCCTCTGCATGGGGACTCTGGTATGGATTTTTACAAAATGGTCATGAATTCCTGACTGGGAGACTTGGTGAAGAGGTCAAGTCAGGTGGCATCAAAAGCGGCCTTGGCAGAGTGCCCAGAGTGGCAGTGGGTGCAGTCCCTCCTCAAGCCGTGTGCAGCAGCTGTCAATCCAGGCAGCAGGAGTAGCTGCTTAGACACAGGAGTTTGAATGATGCCAGTGCCCATGGGAACAGAAATGCAGTACACCAGCACAGAGCTACACCAGCCTTTTTGATACCTTTGCATAGGACAGTATGAGACACACAGGTCGTAATCCTCAGAAGCTTCCTTACAAAAGGACAAAGGAGAAACTAGCCAAGATGGCCCCTCAGATGGTGGTAGCTATCCTTGGAGCACTGGAAACCAAGACCAACTTGACCACTGTTGTCTACGATGGTGACAAATGCCTGAATGTGGTCTGCTAGCCAGCTCAGCCTGCTTCTTCTACACTAGCATGATCTCAAAACCTCACTCTCAGACTCAATGGGCAGAAATACATCTATCTCCAAGGGCTTGTACCTCTCTCAGATGAGGGAGCCCAACTTGGTAACAGGCCTCCAGGCTCTCACATTATATTCTAGAAGTATTCTAGCTATGAAATTATTATTTTCAGGCTGAGGGAACCGCTCACTGAGTAAAGTGTTTGCCTGTCAACCCCCAGAATCCATATAAAAAGCCAGACATAGTGGTGTGCTCTTGTAATCCCAAAGCTAGGAAGGCAAAGGCAGTGGGGTCCTAGGACTCACTGGTTACCCTAGCTGGTGAGCTCCAAGCCAATGAGAGACCCCGAATCAAAGAAGGCAGACAGCATTACAAAGGATGATACTCACATGCACACATGCACAAATTTAAAAATTAAAAAATAAAAATCCAGGAAAGGGCTGAGAGATATCTCAGGGGATAAAAGTGCTTGCCACAACAAGCCTGACAACCTAAGTCTGATCTCCGGAACCCATGAAAACCAGATGTGGTTGTTTGTATCCACAATTCCAGCACTCCTACACTGAGATATGGAAACAGAAAAATGGGCTGGAAGCACACTAACCAACCAGATAGAGAATACAGAGCAGCAGTAGCAAGAGAGGCCCTGCTAGGAGCACCAACTCCCAAAAGTTGTCTTCTGACCCCCACATTAGCCCCATGGTGCATACCACCACCACCATCATCATCACCATATTTAAAATCCAAGAACTCCTAGACATTAGTAATCATGACAAGTGGAAGATGGTACATCTACATACTAAAGTTTTTTGTTTTTGTTTTTTACTTTTTTGTTAGTTTGGTTTAGCTTTGAGATAGTTTTCAGGCCCTGGTTGGCCTAAACCTCGGTGTTCTACCTGCCTCTGCCTCCTGAGTGCTGGGATTAAATGCATGAGTTTAAAGCTAATTATTTTTATGTCTCATTATTTCTGTGTTTGAAATCAGCTGAAAAACAGTGTACTCACATAACATCATTTCTCCATCATTCTAGACACACAATTCATAAAGGATAACTGTTAATAAAAAACACAAAACTATCTCATATCAATTCCTTTAATATAACTGGTTTAAGATAATCTGAAGTTATTATCATTTACAAGAACAACAGCCTGATGCAACATAAACTGTCCTTTAGAACCATGTTTTATTAAATTGTAAGACAAATCAGTTTCCCTTGTATGCAGTTAACACAGAAAATGTAAAATGACATAATTCTTCATTCTCCCTACATTTGTGCTATAGCTTGGCTACACTATAGTATCTATTCTACATTAGGGATTACTTATCAGAAGTTCATAAATAAATAATAATAACACAAAGGTTATATTTTATTTACAAGGAAATTGAATGTATTATTTATGAACTTTGCAGAACTATTAAGGTCATAGGTAGAGAGGGATTAGAATCTTGATAACTAGCTATCATCCTACCTACATGTAGGTGAAGATTATATTTAAGGGTAGGAACATGAAAACTAAAGAAGTTTCATGGGGAGAATGCAGATGTTAACATCTGTCAGGTAGGGAAAATCTCAAAGCTACAAAAAAATGATGAATTATAACAGGAGTTACAATTAAGAATCTCCTATGTGCTGGGTATTGTGGCACATGGGTATTATGGCACATGTCTTTAATCCCAGCACTCAGGAGGCAGAAAGCAAGCAGATCTCTATGAGTTCAAGGCTAGCCTTGTCTACTATACAGCTTGTTCCAGGCCAGCCAGGGATATATAATGAGACCCCATCTCAAACTAAACAAAGAACCCCATATTTATCAGATATGTGGCAATCAGTGTGACAAAATAGTTAAGGAAACAAGCTCTGCGATTAAACACGAATGGAAGGGTCAGTCTACCTCTTACGAGCTGGCTTTTATTCATCTATGAAAGTGAGAACTAGTGTTAGCACAATCTACCCTTCTAGGGTACATTTCAAGGCAAATGGCTATATGGTAATCAATAACAAAAGCCTTAAATTTTTATGTAATCTTTAAATAGGCAATTTCTCCACTAGGAATTTGTCCTAGGGAAGAGATCGTGGATATGTGTGTAAAGGTTTTATTCTAGAAGTATTAATGACCGTAGAACACTTGAAAACTCTAGAACATCAGTAAAATGTGAATATAGTATACCCTCCCTTGTCTACAGTCTCACTTACCATAGTTTCCAATACCAGTGGGCAACATAGGGGAAATACCAGAAACAACTCGTAAGTTTTAAACTGCACACTCTTGAGCAGCATAAAGAACTCACACCTTCCCACTCCAGCCTACCCAGGATGTGAATCATCTCAGTCCCACATACCAACTGGTTACTTGGTAGCTACTATCACATGCTTCTGCTCATATAACCCTTACTTAACAATGGTGTCAAAGCAAAAAGAAGTGATGTTGGCAATTTATGGAAGTGAAAGGGAAGTAGTAAAATGCTTCCTTCAGGCATAAGATTTAAAGTACAAGAAGATATTTTGAGAGAGCTAGAGACTACACTTACCCAACTGTTACATTTACCCAATTATTACAATTTATAATTGTTCTGTTTTATAATCAGTTACTACTAACCTCATACTGTGCCTAATTTGTATTTTAACGTAGGTACATATGTATAAGGAAAGAAAGCAGAGAATATATTGGATTCATTATTACTTATGATTTCAGACCCATCTGGGGTCTTGGAAAGTATCCCCCATGGATAAGGATCTGTAGTGTCTACCAAGGGAAAATTCATAAAATGTACTACCTACATGTTCGAGATGAAACCTGAATGTGAACACAACCAATTCTACCAATCAAAAAGAAACAAGTATGAGTCAGGCATAATGGCGCAGGCCTTTAATCAAATCACAGCACTTGGGAGGCAGAGGCAGAAGGATCTCTGTGAGTTTGAGGCCACCCTGGTCTACAGAGTGAGTTCCAGGCCAGCCAGGGATACATAGAGAAACACTATTTCGAAAAACCAAAACTAAGAAAAAAATAAAAGAAAAAAGAAAAAAGAAACAAAGTACTTCCTATACTAAACTGTCGTGAATGGGCCAGGCAGTGGTGGTGCACACCTTTAATCCCAGCACTCAGGAGGCAGAGCCAGGTGGAGCTCTGTGAGTTTGAGGCCAGCCTGGGCTACTGAGCGAGATCCAGGACAGGCACCAAAACAACACAGAGAAACCCTGTCTCGAAGAAGAAAAAAAAAAAAAAAAAAAAACTGTCATGAATGGAATAAATTCCAATTTATTTTACCACATTAGTATAATCACGGTAAAAAAAAAAATCTAATGAAATAGTAGTGTGACCTGCTGACGTCCCACGCAACCCAAGTCAGAAGCTCATTTTTTAATTAAAGGGGGACCTGTAGAGCCCTGGCCCCCGTTTTGGGTAACTGGTGCCTTGCTTGCGGACCTTGACCTTGATATTCTCCCTATGCTAATTCCCTGCCAAGTTCCATCCTCCTGAATGCTTAAGGGAAGTTCCTTGCCTGGTACCCTGAATAATGGGCGTTAACAGATTAGAAGCAAGATTGTAAAACATCAGTAGCGAACTTCTGCCCTCCGGGGTCCTCCCATTGTGCTGTAAGCCTGTATTTAAGACCTCCTCCCCCCTTAAATAAATGACATTCAGCATTTAAAATTAAAATATATATATATATATTATATATATAATTGAATGAATACTGTGAATGTAATCTATGAATACCACAAATGTGATTAATATCATGAGTGTAATTAATGAATATCATGAATGTAATTTAAAAAATAGTCAAAAAAAAAGAAATAGTAAAGTGAAAAAATTACGCCAATCTCTAAAATGCAATTGCAAAGATTTTCAAATTAGCAAATCAAATGTAGAATAGCAAACCATCATAACCATCTAGAGCTCATCTCAGAAACACTAAAGCTGTCTAACATCAGGAAATCCATTAATGTAATTCATTTTGTTGAACAATTCAAAAATATGTAAGATAGCTCCATGAATCATAAAGGAACAGAAAGCAATTAAGGAAATCTCTTTTATAACAAAAAATAGAATTACCAAATAGGATGATTCACACGTCTGAAGTTGGCAAACATAATGAAGAAAGTGGAAAAAGAACAAATATACCCCCAACGAAGTCAAAACTGAGTCTACATGAGGGGAACATAGGAGTATCAACAGACAGTAGAAAACAGGAGTGTGGATCCCTGACAGCTCTGAGAAGACAGACAGACTTCTTGACACGTACGCCCAAAACTGAGCCCTGTACATTTTAACCACTAGCAGTTGTATTTCCAATTAATCTCAGGCGGCAGTATTACTGACTGGTAATAAAAGAATAAATCAAAACTTAAATGTGTGGCACTTGGGAGGCTAAGGAAGGAGAATCAGCAGTTCCATAATAAACCACCAAGGCTGGATGAAAAAGGAAAAGGGCGATAATGGTGGGAATGTAACCCAGGGATAGAGAGCTTGCCTAGCACGTGGGAAGCCTTGGCTTTAATGCCAGAACTGCAACACACACAAACAACAACTAAGAGATATACACGTATACATATAGTTTTATATATACATATATACACATATATATACATATATATAAAATAATGCATTTCTGCATTTTGTTTTCCATGGCCAACAAAAAATTTTATCTAAAATTATTAAATATTTTAGAAAAGAAAAATAACGTAAGTAAAAGACATAGAAAATCTCACTTAAACAACTCACACAGAAAAAAACTTAAGGTTGGGCATGGTGGCAAAAGCCTTTAATCCCACTACCTAGGAGGCAGATCTCTGTGAGTTCAAGGCCAGCCTGATTTACATAATGAGTTTCACAACACCCAGGGCTATATAGAGTCACAGTCTCAAGAAAACAAAAAATTAAAAAAATAATTTGAGAATTAAAATAGTATTAGCCAGGTATGATGCCATATACCTGTAATCTCTGCACTTCATTCAAAAAGGCAGAGAAAGGAGAATGACAAGTTTGATGCCAGCCTGGTCTACACAGTGAGCTCTAGGACAACCATGGCTACACAGTAAGATCCTATCTCAAAATAAGAAGAAAAAGAACACTGAAAAACTGGAGCTGAAGAGATGGCTCAGCAGTTAAAAGCACTAGCTACTCTTCAAAAGGACCTGGGTTTGATCCCAGCACCCACATGGTTGCTTACAACCATCAATAACTCCAGTTCCAGAGGACCCACTGGCCTCTTTCCACAGATCCACATATAAACATGAAGGCTAAATATGCACACATAAAAAGAAATAATTTTTTTTAAAGAATACTGAAAAACTTAGCCACCATTTTTTTTAAGTTTGTACACTCAAAAGAGAAAATGGGTGGGTATCTAATTGTTTTTAAGAAATAGTGAGTCTTTAGCTGTATCAAAAGCATTACCAGTAAATCAGTTCAAATGAAATCTTACACTTCCCTCTATGAAAACTACCCAAAAAGCTAACTTAAAACAAAAGCCATGACTGAGGATATAG
This sequence comes from Peromyscus melanophrys, assembly GCA_902168415.1. Classification (NCBI taxonomy): domain Eukaryota; kingdom Metazoa; phylum Chordata; class Mammalia; order Rodentia; family Cricetidae; genus Peromyscus; species Peromyscus melanophrys. The sequence goes on from CABHPR010153327.1 coordinate 14,553, forward strand.
CTTGTTGGAAGGCCCTGCTGCTCAGAGGTTTCAGTCTACCATGGCCTGGCAGCTCTCTACAAACTTGGCATCACAGAACTAGCCCTCCCCTCGACCCCTCGGAGGGCTTCCTGCTCTCTACTTGACCTTATCTGGAGAATGTCTCTAGGCCCCAATGCCTGACTTATCTCTAGTGTGACAGTCCCGTGCAGAATCATCCAGGTGCTGCCCATGTGGTAATTAGACGTGTACTAGGGGCTTTATGATAGGATTGTGCATGCTGTTTAATGCTAATTGGTGATGTCATAGCCTCTGTCCCCATCCTTTACAGTCTCCCCTCACTCTGGAATACAGTTGTGCTGTCTCACTGAAGCTGTATCCCGAAAAGCTATTTCCACCATGTTCACAGGCCATACGAAGCTCTCTGTCGCCACTTCTGCCCCTTCATCTGCACAGACTGGTGGCCAACAGACTGTGAGGAAAAAGGGGACACCACAATAGCTCAGTGGCGGAACACATGCCTACTGTGCGCAAGGCCCTAGATTCAACGCCAGGATGACCTACCCCCATCCCTAAAAAAAGAGCAAAGAGTAAATATGAAAGATCTATAGCAAACAAAAATAAAGGGCTCTATCTTCTAAATGCAAAGAACACTGATATAATGTACAAAGAAAGCAAATAGTGTATTTTTTAAAAGCCAATCATTAAAATTCAACATTAAAAACCAATGACACCTTTTCTTGCCTGGGGAACCAAAGGCTACCCATAAACCAATATTCATTCATTCACTCATTACACATACAAAGTCTCATGCAGCCCAGGCTGCCCTCAAGCTCCTAATGCTCCTGTCCAACTGCCTCAGTTTCTTGTATATTAGGATCACAGGCATCATCACCAAGCCCAGCAAACTTATACATTTTGATTAAGCACACTGTAAGAAATAAAAATGAAACCAAAGATTAATGTTCAGTGATGTTTGCTGAAGAATTATTCAACAATGAAAATGTATTTTAAAAAAAAGCAAACTTGGGACTTTGTTTTAATTGTGTACTTTTTTTACAACATGAAAATTTACTCAACTAAAAAAGATACAATAGGATATGAAAACTCATGGGAACCTGAGTCCCAAGTATTTGGTGGGGGCGGGGGAGGGGGAGGAGCTTTTCAAGACAGGGTTTCTCTGTGTAGCCCTGCCTGTCCTGGAACTCACTCTGTAGACCAGGCTGGCTTGGACTCAGAGATTCGCCTGCCTCTGCCTCCAGAGTGCTGGGATTAAAGGCGTGCGCCACCAAGCCCAGCTTCTACTCAACTTTCATTTATTCAACTCAGAAGCAGGAATGATGCCACCTTTAAAAAGATTAAAGAATTACCTAATATATTCATCAATGGAGCGCTTTTTAAATTACAGTGTATCTACATCAACAAAAATGAATGATTTATTTCAAAAATAATGACAAGATGGGTGTGCTAGCAAGTACCTGCTGTCCAAACACATGGGAGGGTAGGCAGAACAATCATTTGACTCCTGTACTTTGAAACTAGCCTTGTGAGGCCAAGTTTTAGCAAACAAAAGATGAAAATAATGACATAATAATTTAGGGTTTTTTAGTTTTTTTACTCTTTATGTATATATGTGTTCTGCTTTCACTTTTATATGTGAACCCATGGAGCCAGAAGTGGGCATGAGCCTCTGGAACTGGAGCTACAGACAGTTGTAAGCCATCATGTGTGGGGGTGGACTTTTCTGTAAAAGCTCAGACATAGCTTAGACTTTTTACTAACTAGCTCTTACAACTTAAATTAACCCATTTTTTTGGGGGGGGTGGTTCAAGACAGGGCTTCTCTGTGTAGTTTTGGTGCCTGTCTTGGATCTCGCTCTGTAGACCAGGCTGGCCTCGAACTCATAGAGAATCCACCTGTCTCTGCCTCCTGAGTGCTAGGATTAAAGATGTGCGCCAAAATCGCCAACTAACCCATTTCTTTTAATCTACATTTTTCTATGTGGCTCGGTTACCTCTATTCTGTATTGCCCATGTTGCTTCCTCTGCAGCTCACAGCGTGTCCTCATGACTCTGCCTTTTTTTTTCCTAGCATTCTCTCTGCCCTGAAAATCTTGTCTAGCTATTGACCATTTAGCGTCTTATTAAGCCAATAACAGTAACATACTTCACACAGTGTGAAGGAATATTCCAAACAACCATGTGTATACTAGGAATGGAAGCTAGAACCTCTAGAAGGGCAGCCAGTGCTTTCAATTTCTGAGCCATCTCCCCAGCCCTCACATATCAATCTATAAAAATCGGGGTTAAGAAAAGGAAGCTCGAGCCGGGTGGTGGTGGCCCACACCTTTAATCCCAGCACTCGGGAGGCAGAGCCAGACAGATCTCTGTGAGTTCGAGGCCAGCCTGGTCTACAGAGTGAGATCCAGGACAGGCACCAAAACTACACAAAGAAACCCTGTCTCGAAGGAAAAAAAAAAAAAGAAAGAAAGAAAAGGAAGCTAAACCAGGTGGTGGTAGTGCACACCTGTAATCCCAGCACTCAGAAGGCAGAGGAAGACAGAATCTCTGAGTTCAAGTTCAAGGCCAGCCTAGTCTACAGAGTGAGTTCCAGGACACCAAGGGCTACACAGAGAAACCATCTTGAAAAAAGAAAAAAAATAAATCCAAAACTCCTTGGTTGGTTGCAAACTTTTCTCCTGCTCAGGTTCCACCTCTTTTTTCAAACCTCTGAGCAATACCCATATTCCCACACCACCAATCCATTAACTGTTCTGCACATTACCACCTCACGATTCCCCTTCTCCTCTCAGGTATCAGTTCCAGCTATCAAAAAAAATATTTTTTAAGATTAACAGATAAAACTATCATGTACAACATATTCTTAAGAGTGTATATGTGCAATAAAAACAGAACGAACATTACCAAATTCTTTTTATGAGGCTACAGTTACCCTGATACCCAAACCATACAAAGATGCAACAAAGAAAGAGAACTACAGACCAATCTCCCTCATGAACATTGATGTAAAAATACTCAATAAAATACTGGTAAACCGAATCCAAGAACACATCAAAGAAATTATCCACCATGATCATGTAGGTTTCATCCCAGGGATGCAAGGATGGTTCAACATATGAAAATCTGTCAATGTAATCCACCATATAAACAAACTGAAAGAAAAAAACCTCATGATCATCTCATTGGATGCTGAAAAAAGCCTTTGACAAAATCCAACACCCCTTCATGATAAAGGTCTTGGAGAGATCAGGAATACAAGGAACATACCTAAACATAATAAAAGCAATTTACAGGAAGCCTACAGCCAACATCAAATTAAATGGAGAGAAACTCAAAGCGAATCCACTAAAATCAGGAACAAGAAATGGCTGTTTACTCTCCCCGTATCTATTCAATATAGTACTCGAAATCCTAGCTAGAGCAATAAGACAATAAAAGAAGATCACGGGGATACAAACTGGAAAGGAAGAAGTCAAACTTTTACTATTTGCAGACGATATGATAGTATACATAAGTGACCCCAAAAATTCTACCAGGGAACTCCTACAGCTGATAAACACCTTAAGTAATGTGGCAGAATACAAGATTAACTCAAAAAAAAATCATTAGCTCTCCTATATGCAAATGATAAATGGGCTAAGAAAGAAATCAGAGAAATATCACCCTTTACAAATAATATAAAATACCTTGGGGTAACTCTAAGCAAGTGAAAGACCTGTATGACAAGAACTTTAAATCTCTGAAGAAAGAAATTGAAGAAGATATCAGAAAATGAAAAGATCTCACACACTCATGGATAAGTAGGATTAACATAGTAAAAAGGCAATCATACCAAAAGCAATCTACAGAGTCAATGCATTCCCCATCAAAATTACAACACAATTCTTCACAGACCTCGAAAGAACAATACTCAACTTCATGTGGAAAAACAAAAAAACCCAGGATAGCTAAAACAATTCTGTACAATAAAGCCACCTCTGGAGGCATCATCATCCTTGACCTCAAGCTCTACTATAGAGCTATAGTAATAAAAACAGCTTGGTATTGGCATAAAAAACAACATGTGGACCAATGGAATCGAATTGAAGACCCTGACATTAACCCATGCCTATGAAAAACTGATTTTTTAAAAGAAGCCAAAACTGTACAGTGGAAAAAAGAAAGCATCTTCCACAAATGGTGCTGGCATAACTGGATGTCAACATGTGGAAGAATGCAAATAGATCCATATCTATCGTCATGCACAAAACTCAAGTCCATGTGGATCAAAGACCTCAGCATAAATCCAGTTACACTGAACATGATAGAAGAGAAAGTAGGAAGTAGTCTTGAAAGCACTGGCACAGGAGACTACTTTCTAAATATAACATCAGTAGTGCAGACACTGAGAGCAATAATTAATAAATGGGACCTCTTGAAACTGAGAAGCTTTTGTAGGGCAAAGGACACGGTAAATAAGACAAAACAACAGCCTACAGGATGGGAAAAGATCTTCACCAACCCCACATCTGATAGAGGGTTGATCTTCAAAATATATAAAGAATTCAAGAAACCAAGTATCAAAATACCAAACAATTCAATTAAAAAATAGGCTACAGATCTAAACAGAGAGTTCTCAACAGAAGAATCTCAAACGGCCGAAAAACATTTAAGGAACTGCTCAACATCCTTAGTCATCAGGGAAAAGCAAATCAAAACAACTCTGAGATACCATCTTACACCTGTCAGAATGGCTATGATCAAAAACACTGATGACAGCTTATGTTGAAGAGGATATGGAGCAAGGGGAACACTCCTCCACTGTTGGTGGGAGTGCAAACTTGTACAGCCACTTTGGAAACCAGTATGGTGGTGTCTCAGAAAATTAAGAATCAATCTTCCTCAAGACCCAGCAACACTACTCTTGGGCATATACCCAAAGGATGCTCAATCATACCACAAGGATACATGCTCAACTATGTTCATAGCAGCATTATTTGTAATAGCCAGAACCTGGAAACAACCTAGATGCCCCTCAACAGAATAATGGATTAAGAAAATGTGGTACATATACACAATGGAGTAGTACTACTTAACAGTGAAATTTGACATCATGAAATTTACAGGCAAATGGATGGAATTAAAAAATATCATCCTGAGTGACGTAACCCAGACTCAGGATGAAAGTGATGTGTACTCACTCATAAGTGGATACTAGATGTAAAGCAAAGGATAACCAGACTACAACCCACAGCTTCAGAGAAGCTAGCTAACAAGGAGGACTCAAAGAGAGACACATGGATCACCATGGAAAGGGGAAATAGATGAGATCTCCATGAGAAAACTGGGGATGAGAGGTGGGCAATGAAGGGTAAGGGATGGGGGATGAGAACATAAGGGAACAGATGGTCGAGCTGGAACAGGGATGGAGGGGGGAAAGCAATGAAAGAGATATCATGATAGAGGGAAACATCATGGGGATAGGGAGAAACCAAGTGCTAGGGAAGTTCCCAGAGGATGCCTGAACTGGCTTACCCCAGTAATCAGATCAGTGAATACCCTAACTGTCATCATAGAGCCTTCATCCAGTAACTGACAGAAGCCAATGCAGAGATCCACAGCCAAACACCAGGCCGAGCTCCAGGAGTCCAGTCGAAGAGAAAGAAGGGAGATTCTATAAGCAAGGGGCATTAAGATCATGATAGGGAAACTTACAGAGACAACCAAACCAAACTAGTGGGAACTCATGAAATTTAGACCAACACCTGTGGAACCTCCAAGGGACTGGACTAGGCCCTCTGCATAAGTGACAGTTATGTAGCTTGACCTGCTTAAGAGGCCCACTGGCAGTAGGATCAGAATCCATCTCTGGTGCATGAGCTGGCTTTTTGGAGCCCATTACCTATGGTGGGACACCTCCCACAGCCTTGGGGGGTGGGGAAATGGACCTGCCTCTACTGAATGTACCAGCTTCTGATGACTCCCCATGGGAGGTCTTACCTTCTTGTGGGACAGAATGGGAGATGGGTTGGGGAGAAGGCTGGAGGGGCGGGAGGAGGGTAGAGGGGGGATCTGTGATTGTTATGTAAAATGAATAATTTCTTAATTAAAAAAATGAAAAAAAGTTTGTGTGTGTGTCCATATGGATATGTATATCCATCCTGTGAACTAGCTAAACCTAGGCTTCAAAATTCATGACCTCATGCAATTATCATTTTAGTAGTGAGCACCCAACATCATCCATTCTTAATTTTTTGTTTTGTTTTGTTTTTCGAAATAGGGTTTCTCTGTGTAGTTTTGGAGCCTGTCCTGGATCTCGCTCTATAGACCAGGCTGGCCTCGAACTCACAGAGATCCACCTGGCTCTGCCTCCTGAGTGCTGGGATTAAAGGCGTGCGCCACCACCGCCGCCAGGCCCATTCTTAATTTTTAAGACATGGTCTCATGTAGCCAAGGCTGGCTCTGACCTCTGCTAGAAAGCCAAGGATGACCTTGAACTTTGGATCTTCTTGCCTCCAGCTCCCAAGTGGAGATTGTAAATGTAGATCACAACACACCACACCCTACTGTGGTGATATATTGTGTACCCTAATAAACTTGCCTGAGGATCAGAAGACAGAGCCAGCCACTAGATTAGACATAAAGGTCAGGCAGTGGTGGCACACACCTTTAATCCCAGCACTTGAGATCTCATGCCTTTGCTTGGGAAGCACACATGCCTTTAATCCCAGGAAGTCATATGGCATGGCAGAGAAGGATATATAAGGCATGAGGAAACAGGAACTCACTCTCTTTAGGCTGAGGATTTTGTAGAGGTAAGAACTAGTGGCTGACTGTTCTGCTTCTCTGATCTTTCAGCTTTCACCCTGATATCTGGCTTTGGGTTTTTTATTAAAAGACCATCTAAGATTCGAACACCCTACCATCATTTATGTGGTACTAGGGACTGAACCCAGGATTTATGCATAAGCAAGCATAATGAGCTATATTCCAAACCCTTTCTTAGTATTTTTTTAAGAATACTATAAAAATCATTAACTATAGTCACTGTGCTGAATGAAAGACCTCTTGAAATCCTTCCTCTTGCCTAACTATAATTACGCATCCTTTGACTAGCATCAACTCCTCCCACATAAGCAGCTTTAACAACCATAATTTCACTTATTCTGTGTATATATGTGCACACAAGTGCCATAGCACATATGTGCAGAGGTCAAGACAACTTGTGTAGTCAATTCTCTTTCTACCATATGGGTCCCAGGGAAGAAAATATGCTGTCCAGCTTAGTGCTTTTACCTGCTGAGCCATCATGCTGGCCCTGATGACAATTCTACCCTCTACTTTTATGAAGTCCACAGATGAGTGAAATCATATACCTGGATTTGACATTACATAATGTCAGCCTGGTTTGTCATTACAAATGACAGAATTTCCTTTTAAAGTCTCAACAGTATTTTATTGTACATGCATACATCTTCCTTACTCATTAGGTTATCAATATACACATAGGTTGACTCCATTTCTTGGTAGTGTGAGGTGTTGCAATAAACATGGTAATGTAACTATCTCTTTCACATACTGATTCCATTTACTTTGGATAAACACACCACACACAGTTATCACATGGTGCTTCTATTTTTAACTTTGTGGGGAACCTCCATGTTGTTCCCCATAATGGCTATAATTCATATTCTTGTGAACAGTGAATAGGCATTTTCTTTTCTTCACAGCCTTTTGTCTTTTTGTGAACTGTCATTCTAACTAAAGTGAAGTGTTATCTCACTATGAACTCCTTTGTATTCTTTGATGACTAGTGATACTGAGAATTTTTTTAACAGCCACCTGTATGTGTTCTTTTAAGAAAAATCTGTCCAGATATTTTGCCCCTTTTTTAATTGGGTTGTTTTCTTACTACTAAGCTCCTTAGATATGGCAAGTTTTAATCTCCAACCAAATGTATCACTTCTGGACAGCGTCTCCCATCTAAAAACTTCCTTCTTCACTCTGATTTCCTTTGCTGCAGAGCATAGCATAGTTGGGTGGAATCCCATTTGTCTGCTTTTGCTTCCATTGTCTGTGCTTTTGAGATTATATCCCAAACAAATCACTGCCCGGACAAATGTGGGTATTTTCTTCTGTTTTCTTATAGCAGTTTCATAGTTTTGTCTTACATTTAGGTCTTTGGTCCACTTTGTGTTTATTTTTGTACACGGTGTGACATAAGGATCTAATTATTCCTCTGCATAAGGATACACAGTTGCCTGTTTTATTGAAGCAGCCATCTTTTGTTCATTGTTATGTTCTTAGCACCTTACTGGCTATAAGAGTATGGATTTAAGAATATGGATCTAGGGGCTGAAGAGATGGCTCAGAGGTTAAGAGCACTGGCTGTTCTTCCAAAGGTCCTGAGTTCAATTCCCAGCAACCACATGGTGGCTCACAACCATCTGTAATGAGATCTGGTGCCCTCTTCTGGCCTGCAGGGATACATGCAGACAGAATGCTGCATACATGAAAGAGAGAGAGAGAGAGAGAGAGAGAGAGAGAGAGAAAGAAAGAAAGAAAGAAAGAAAGAAAGAAAGAAAGAAAGAAAGAAAGAAAGAAAGAGAGAAAGAGAGAGAGAAATAATATGGATCTATTTGTATCTGGTTTCTGGTGCTGGGGATTGAACCCAAGTCTTTGTACATGCTAGGCAAGAATCTACATCCATTCCAAGCCTATTGGTGTTTTTATGCTAGAACCTGCCAATATAATTGCAATAGTTTTGTAATATTAAATATAATACTAGAGTGGCAGCAAATGGCGCAGGAAGATGACACATAATTACCCTTAAGGAATGAGGTTTATAAGCCGGGCGTTGGTGGCGCACGCCTTTAATCCCAGCACTCGTGAGGCAGAGCTAGGCGGATCTCTGTGAGTTCGAGGCCAGCCTGGGCTACCAAGTGAGTTCCAGGAAAAAGGCGCAAAGCTACACAGAGAAACCCTAAAAAGAAAAACCAAAAAAAAAAAAAAAAAAGGAATGAGGTTTATTAGGAGAAAGGGCCTCCAGTTCATGATCTAGGCTCAAGGTAGAAGGAAGCCCATTAGAAAGAAAAAGGTTCAAACTATGCAAAAGGTCATGACAGGGCCTTAAAAGGAGATTTCCCTTTAATATCTGGAGAGAAGGTTCATTAAGAAGAAGAAAGCAGGAGAGATGGCTCAGCAGTTAAGAGCACTTGCTGTAGGGGGCTGGAGAGATTGCTCAGTGGTTAAGAGCACTGGCTGCTCTTCCAGATGACCAGGGTTCAATTCCCAGTACCCACATGGTACCTCATAACTGTCTGTAACTCCAGTTCCAGGGTGCCTGACACCCTCATGCAGGCAAAACACCAACGGACATAAACCAAAAAAAAAAAAAAAAAGTTTGTTAAAGAGCACTTGCTGCTCCTCCAGAGATTCCCAAGTTCAGGTCCCAGCACCTATGTCTAGCATCTCACAACTACCTATTAACTCCAGCTTCAGGGACTCTGGCACTGCATGCATGAGCATACATATGGAAACAAATCTTCTTTAAAAAAAATAAGAGGGCCAAGTGGCAGTGGTCCATGCCTTTAATCCCAGCACTTTCCCACCATATAGATAAGAGAGGATAACCACCTTTAGGGGAATGGGGCTGGGGGAAGTCAAAGGAACCTCTCCAGAAAGATCCCACTGATAAAGAGTCTTATGAGAAACCCCTGAACAAAGAGGATTCCTGCCTTCTTTAATATACATGTAACATTTTAGAGGCTGGTGGAAGTGATACATCACTTGACTTAGTTCAACACAGGCCATATGACAAAGAGCATGAAGGAATCAGATATAAGTGAAGAGCTGTCAAGTCACAGCACAGATTGCTTAACTCTTTCCCAGGGAGCTGCAGGTAGGTGTGGCCTGATACCTTCAGGCTGTGGGAAATGGCCTTAAGAATGACCACTGTCAACTGGCAGGCCATGTTCTAAAATGTAGTATATTTTGAAATCAGGTAAAATGATGCTACCTGATTTTTTTACTCAGGACTGATTGGCTACTCAGAGACTTCACAGGTTCCCTGCAAATTTTAAGACTTTTTTTCCCCCTATTTCTCTAATGAACACCATTGGTATTTTGATAGTTACAAACAATCACTAGATAGCTTCCAGCAGTGTGGTCATTTTTGTTTGTTTCTATTTTGTTTTTCAAGACTAAGTTTCTCTGTGTCACTCTGGCTGTCTTGTAGACCAGGGCTGGCCTTGAACTCACAGAGATCCACCTGTCTCTGCCACTCGAGAGCTAGGACAAAAGGTGTGCAACACCACTGCCAGAATTTTATTGTTTTTGTTTTCTCAGTGTGGACATTTTAAACAATGCTAACCCTTAAAAACCCATGCACACTGGATACTTTCATTTATTTGTAGCCTCTTTCATCAATGTTTTCTAATTTTCAGCTTTGAGATGGCTCCCCTCCTTTGCCATTATCTTCTATAGGTATTATAAGTGGAATTTGTTTTTTCCAAGATAGAGGGAAGTTAGGACATAAAAACACAACAGGTTTGGGGTTTTGTTTGTTGTTGTTTTGTTTAGTTAGGGTAAGAACTTATTTTTTTGTTCTTTCCTAGTCACTGGTTTGTTTTTGGAGTGCCAGAGGTTAAATCTACAACATCCCTCAAATGCACATGCTCTGTCTCTGAGCTAGCTCCCCAACCCTCACTTCTATGTTGATTTTATACCCTCCACATGAATTTGTTCGTTCTCACTGTGTGTATGTGTGTTTGTGTCATCTTCAGAGTTTTCTAAATATGTTAAGTTTCTGTCAACGTGACAACTACCGGAGAGGAACTGTTTATGGACTAATCTGGGCTCACAATTTCAGTTTTCAGGCCATGTCACGATGGCCCAAGGCATGATAGGAGAGTGATGCTCGCTTCATTGCCACCAGGAAGCAAAGGAGGTAACCTTGAGAAATGATATAACCTGCAAAGGCATTCTCCCAGTAACCTATTTCCTCCAACTAGGCCTTATCCCCGAGTTCTTCCACCTCCCAATAATGCCATAAATTGTAAACACTTCAGTGGAGTAATTGATATAGGCAAAGCCTTATGATCTAATCATTTCTTCCAAAGCTCCACCTCTGAATATTGATATTTTGGGAACCAAAATACTCTTGGGGACATTCTACATTCGAGTCAGAGAGACAGTTTTAACTTCTTCTCAGTTTGGATGCCTTTTATTGCTTTCTCTTATCTAACTGCTCTGAATAGGACTTGCCATTCTGTGTCAAATAGAAGTGATAAAATGGACAACATTGTCTTTTTCCAGTTTCAACTTTTTCCCATTCAGGATGTTAGCTGTGGATTTTGTCAAAATTGGTGGTTATTATGTTATTAATTCTGTACCTAATTTGTTGAGTTTTTGCCAAGGAATACTGCCTTTTGTCAAATGCTTTTCCTGCTTCTACTAAAATAATCACTCTATGATTTTGTCCTTTATTCTCTTGATATGGTTACCTATATTTATATGTGTTAAACCATCCTTGCACTTCTGAATGAATCCCACTTTACCATGAAGAATCATCTTTTTTAATATGCCACTGAATTTTTCTCAATAGCTTACTGAAAATTTCTGTATATGTTCAAGAATAATAGTTTAGTTTTTTGTCTTGTTTTGTTTTTTGAGACAGGGTCTCACTAGACTGCCCTTGAACTCACAGAGATCTACCGACCTCTGCCTAAGTGCTAGGTTTACAGGCATGCAGCACCATGCCAGGCTTTTTCTTGTGTCCATGTCTAGTTTATGTATCAGAGTAATGCAGGCACTGAGGAGTGAACTTAGGAGTCCTTTCCAAATGTTTAAAGAGTTTTTCCAGAACTAGTATTAGTCTTTTAGATACTTGACTGAGCTCATCAGCGAAGTCATCAGACCCTGGGCTTATTCTATGACAGACTTACTGATTCAATCTTCCTACTCAGTACTGGACTGTTCACATTTTCTATTTCTCCAGAATTCAATCTTAGTAAATTGTAGCATCCATTAATTTACTTCTCCGTTTGTCAAAAATTCTTCATAACCCTCAAGGTTGTATCCATGTACCACTCTCTCCAATATAAAATAGATACAGCGTGAGTGGAGAGTCCATGTCACCTAACTTTCTGAATGGTGCAAAATGTCTCTGCTATGTCTAATCAAAATACTGTGAATGAGAAAGTGAGACCACATTATTAGAGCTGCCTGTTTCATGTCAGTTTCTTTCAAAAACTATCTATTGTTCACATTTACTCTATACCAAGGATTTGTTGAAAATACCACTATCACTCAGGCAAGTTGCCTCTTCCTCATGGTGTTTGCATTCAGACTTTTATGTTCCATAAGAAGTATTTTGTAACATCTGCAACATCCATTATCAATAAATTGCTTGTTTAAGAAATGAAAGTAGCCGGTGGTGGTGGCACAAGCCTTTAGTCCCAGCACTCGGGAAGCAGAGCCAGGCAGATTTGTGAGTTCAAGGCCTACAGTTCAAGGTCTACAGACTGAGTTCGAGGTCACCCAAGACTACACAGAAATATGTCTCAAAACAAAACAAACAACAACAACAAAATGAAAGTATTGGGCTGGGTGTGGTGGTACATGCCTTTAATCCCAGCACTGCAAAGGTAGAAATAGGTGATCTCTCGAGTTCCAGGGCAAGAGAGCTACAGAAAGAAACCCTGTGTGTGTGTGGGGGGGGGGGGGGAGACACCGGGGGCAGGGGTGGGGTTGATTATCAAGACGTTCTAATTGTTCTGACTGGAATCAGCCTCTATCAATTTGATGATTCTTTTCAGGAAACAAAAGAATGAGGCTTCTGAAGAAAGTTTATTTTATATAAAAGAAGCAATACTCAGAAGAATGACAGCTCAGCTTCTAAGTTCCAGCACTGACTGCTACAATACAAGACTTCATCTCTTTAGTCCTTAGCCTCATTTATAAAGTGAGAAAGTTGACTACTCTCTAGGATTCCTTTTGGATATAGTTAGATGTCTTTCTATTACTTTCCATGGTTAAGTATATCTAGAGAATACCAGGTTCCAGGTTCTAGGTTCCAGTAGAAGTCACTCACTGGAATTTGCCTGAAAAAGAATCTAAAGAACGGCAAATAGATTCTAGTCATGCAGTGAAAGCAATAAACCAAATACTTAGAAAGAACACAACATTACCATTAAACTGCTTCAGACTGACATGCAAAAGAATGCTTGGGATTTCCTCTGGGTGGTCCTAGCAAAAAAAACTAAAGCAGTTATAGTTCTGCAAACCTCACTTTAATTAAAAGAAAAATAAAATACAAATCCAGTTAAAATCAGGAAGTGGCAAGCTTTCTTCTCTAGAAGGAACAGAATTTAGACTACCAATTCAGAATACCACTGACTGTTTTCTCGCTGGGCATCTTCAGAGTTCAAGGCCGTTCCTTCACTGAATCAGCAACATCTAGAAGGTAGGCTGTATATCATTCATTTTTATATTCCCCAAACATGACATTATCTGGCACAACTGTACTACACAAAAATAAACAATAAAAGTTTACAGATACCCTTATAAAGATTAAACTCAGTTTAATGACTACACATGAAGCGTCTATCAGGCTGGAAAAATGGCGCAGGGGTTAAGAGTGCTTACTGCTCTTGCATAGGAACTGAGCTGGAGTCCTTCCCTGGATATCTGGGCTCAGCCCCGGAAGCAGAAATTACTCATGTCTAGTATTGTTGTACCATTTCTTTAATGTTTCCTTTTCTCCTAGTAGAGGACCTATTAACTCTTTTAAAAAAAGAAAAATGGCCCAGCGATGGTAGTACTACGCCTTTAATCCCAGAGCTTGGGAGGCAGAGGCAAGAGTATCTCTGAGTTCCTGAGTTCAAGGCCAGCCTGGTCTACAGAGTGACTTCCAGGACAGCCAGGCTACACAGAGAAACCCTGTCTTTTGTTTTGTTTTGTTTTTTCGAGACAGGGTTTCTTTTTTGTATAACAGTCCTGGCTGTCCTAAAACTTGCTTTGTAGACCAGGCTGGCCTTGAACTCACTGAGATTCACCTGCTTCTGCCTCCCAAGTGCTGGGATTAAAGGCATGCCCTACCACCACCCAGCCAGAAATCCTATCTTGAAAGACTATAAAAGCATTGGAAGCCAGGCGTTGGTGGCGCACGCCTTTAATCCCAGCTCTCAGGAGGCAGAGCCAGGCGGATCTCTGTGAGTTCGAGGCCAGCCT